>JPYR01000378.1:23153-51053 GCA_000775305.1 Belgica antarctica
TCTTCTGCATCCCTACACAATGCCAAGGATGTGCCTAATGGGATTCAGAATTTTTCCATGATTGAACCCACCAAGTCTATGAATTCAGCTTGCAATTCGCATGCAAATAACCAAGTCTATAGAATTAATATTCGAGTTTAACAAATATGTGTGCAGGTCCATAGATTGATAACATCAGGCATTGTTCAAGTCTTTAGCATGAACTTTATTTTAAGTTATTTCTAACTTCGTTTTTTTAAAATTTCCTTGAATACAGAAATTTACGACCGAAACACACACAAAATGGTGCATTATTTAACTTTTTATTAGCATAAAAATGAATTGGTAATAAATTCATATAAGAGTGATAACGGAACGATTAAATATAATGTAAAATGACTGAGCCTTATAACAACGCAACGTTTTTACTAAACATCACGAACGAAACATCGTCCGCTGACAACGAAACGAGCTACATCAATGATGACTTGGAACACTTCGTTTCCATATCGGTTTTCATCTTGTTCAGCTTCATCTTTCTGGCCGGATTAGTGGGCAATGGATTGGTTGTAATGGGTAAGGCGTTGTTTTGGCAATAAAACGTCCCTTGTTGTGAAATTATTTTTTACGATTATTTCTGTATTCCGTCCAGTTGTGGCTGCAAATCCGTTGATGCGTTCAACCACCAACATTTTGATCATCAATTTAGCCGTGGCGGATTTGTTATTTGTGATTATCTGTAAGGTCGAGAAAAAAAAACTCACATTGCCTTCGTTCTAATGGTTATTTCCCCGCTACAGGCGTTCCTTTCACCGCAACCGACTACATACTTAATTCATGGCCGTTCGGCGACTTTATGTGTCGATTTGTGAGTTGCAGTTGTTGAAACGGCTATAAAAAGCAATTTCATTGCTTTTCATTTTGTTTTTCTTCTCACATCTGCTTCCATTGATTTTTAATTCATGGAAAAAGGTTCAGTACATGATTTTCGTGACCTGCCATGCAAGCGTATACACTCTCACTCTGATGTCCCTTGATAGATTCTTAGCAGTCGTCCATCCCATCAGCAGCATTCCATACAGAAATGAAATAAATGCGCTTCTGTAAGTTTTGATAGAAAGGCGTTTGTTGATGAAGTCGTGTTTAAGAGTGTTTAAAGTCTTTAAGAACTTCAAGAAAAGCTACTTGAACCTTTTATGTATATTTTTGAGCGTTTGTATGGAAAAGATTGACTATTTTTTATGATGCTTTGTTTCTTTTGAAGCATTATTTGTACAGGGTGCTTTTTAAAGTCTACAACGACTTATGTATTTGAAAATGATGTACTTTTTGTATCGCTTGCAATTTCAAGGAAAAGTTTAAATATTTGAAATACTTTGGACGTTGTTTACACTACCCTCAAACAGTTAATTGTTTTAAAAAACACCCTGTATTTTAATAGTTACTTAGAAGTTACTTTTAACAATAATAAATTACCAATTTGTTAGCTTCTGTCAACATCTATTGTTCGGCTTAAAATTGCCAATTATAAAATACATTTTTAGCGACGTCGCTGACAAAGAACCCGCCCGTCATCAGTAACTTACCTCTCCTTCATATCATCTTTTTCCAATAAATTTCAGGTCAATAGGAATCATCTGGTGTCTCATTTTGTTCACCGGCGTACCAGTGATGATGTCGCACGGAGAAGCTACTTATTTAGACCGCTACAACAATACAGAACAAGTAAAATGTGTTTTTCTCAGCGAAGGGTATAGCCTCGTGGCGTTTCAAGTACGTATCGAACATGCCTCGCTTAAAATTTGCATAAATTAATTTACTGTCTCCCACACAACAAACTCTTGTGATGTTAGGCGGCACGAGAAATTCATTTACAAACCTTGAGGAAAAATAAAGAGATATAGAAAAGGCGTTGACGAAGAAGAGAAAAAAATATATAAAAGTTTCGAGACAATTCTTCAACCCAATCTAATAAACAATCATTATCATAAAATATTTAGCAAAAAGCTCTCTCGATAAGAAAAAAGTTGAAGACACTTTTGATACAATCGTTTGTCGTGTTTTTTGTTAAAAAGCGTCTCCATGACTTCAAGCTCTGTTGAAATGTTGTCAAAAATTTATTCCAGTCTGCAAACAATCACTTTTTACATCGCCCCGCGGTTCAGTCAACAACTTTTTGTCTGTTTCATTGTCATTTGCTTCTTTTGACCTTGAACGCACACCGCACTTTATTGAGACTGACTTCCGCCAACTCGGCAGGGTTGCGTGGCGAGTTGACTGAATGAAAAATCGCTAATTCACAGAAGCATGATCAAGCTACTGCGTAGAATCTTGGAGTGAATGTGAAAATTAATGGTTGCATCAATTTGTTCTGGAGCAAACGTGGGGTCTAAGTTGTCAAGGGATGATTGAGTGTCGTTTTTAATCTAGGGAAAAGTCACCTGTTACCAACATTTCCATAAATTTAGAGGGATTTCCAACATTTGATGTTAACGCATCCAGTGATGGTAACTTTAACCTCGAGACTTACATATCGGACTCAAAGATACGTCGAACCTACATCCAAACAGAAGGTTGAAGACAAGAGAAACTTTAAAACAAACATTTAATGTCTCACTGAAAAGTTTTCTTCAAATGAATCCCTTCCGCTCTTGAGAGCGGTCGATTTCCTGAAAGTTTTCATAAAATGTTTCCTTTCGTTTACAGCCTTTCTAGATTAATCACGAAGAATGTTCTTTCATCTCTCAAAGCTTTGTTGACATTTCATTAAAGTTCAATGATTATACTGAGTAACTTTAGAGAGAAATCAAACGAATAACTTTTAGATATAAGACGAGAAATGAAATCAATATCCAGCGCTGTTTTCAGTTTTCAACCCGAAATTTATTCTTGACGAATAAAAACTTTTTTGACATAATTTAATTAGTTTTCTTGCACAGCGTCGGCGGCGTCTGAGGAACCGACCACCGCTGCTTGCTGATTAAGCAACCCCAAAATGACACTCAGAATATTTTGTTCCATGTTGTTGCTGAGAACTGCGTTGGCATTAATGTCGATGTTGATAATGTCTCCGATGTTGTTGTCGCTGAGCTGCACTGGGCCAGCCTCTTCTTCAGCGGAAACCACCACCAATGCAAAGAACATCACGAATAGAATTGCGAAGTATTTCATTTTGAATCTGAGCAAGTAGAAATAAATTAATTCTACAGAACTTCTCAATGAATCAAATCCACTTTACAAGCTTTTGTGCTGCTTCACGACTTGTTCCAACGAAGACTTGAAATAAATGAATGACTATTAACTTGGAGTGCAGCTTATGATATTTATTGCTTATCACCAGACCTAACAATATCGCGTATATAATCCATCAATCGATCAACTTACGACAGCCAACAAGGCGATCAAATAAGTCTTATCGACCTTGAAGCTTATATCGCGGTTTTTTCTCTCTTCCGACTGTATCAAATTTAGGAGATCTTATCACGTGACGCAAAATTACGAGTTCCAAGATTTTCCGTAAAGTTTTCCCTTGGAATCTATCCCCTACCTACATAAGTGCTATCAGTTCAAGCATCGATATAAAGATCTATTTCTTCTTACACTTCTACTTTTCTAACTTTATTCCGCAGATATCGTTCTTTTTATCGTCCTACGTCGTTCCTTTGACTTTGATCTCGGCGCTGTATGTGTGCATGCTTGTCAGCTTGTGGAAAGGGCAGGCGCCTGGTGTTAAAGCTTCTGCAGAATCCAGGTAGCTATGGAACGGGTGGCGTGTAGCTAATTAATTACGTCAATGAAGACTTTGTTGCGCTTAGCTTTACTAGTAAATATAGGGAAGCGAGTGGAACATTATTTCAAAATGAATCATTAAAATCAACGTTTACGACTCCACAAAGCGTCTAATGTACTGTGAAATTCCACAAAGTTGAATAATCAGCGCGAAATTTATCGTCAACAGTTTTTGTGTCTACCATGCAAAAAAGCATTGACAGGGCGTAAAGAGTTATAACAAAGGGTATTTTGGAGTGGAATGTCACCGGAATAATCGGCATTACAACCTTTTTGCGATGTTTATAAAGAAAATATCATTTGCAAGAAAATAGAGACTTTCGTCACGTCACCCTGAGGATAGGATTAAAGAAGGTATCATCGCAAAGAAAACAAAGCTTGTTTTGATGCCAAAAACAGCGTTGACTTCAGTGTAAAGGTGCGTAGCATTTGTTTTGCTACGCTTCCGAAAGGAATCTCTTACTGCTTCGTAAGTGATTGAAAAATAACATAACTTGGTAAATCCCCCGCTTCCATTTCTGGCAGCAAATCCCTTCACAGTCTTCATAAACGATGGATTTCCGCTGTACGAATCCAAATTAATTCTAATTTTCTTCTTTCATCAAAAAAACAGGCGTGGAAAGAGAAGAGTTACTCGAATGATTGTCGCAGTCGTTCTCGGTGAGAATACGTTGTTGCTATTAAGTGCTTTGCTTTTTACCATAAATTATTGCCCCTTTCATGTTTTCGTTCCAATAGCTTTTGCAATTTGCTGGCTGCCAATTCAAATTGTTCTGGTTCTCAAAGCTCTTGAACTCTATCATCAAACGAGCTTTCTCATCGGCGTTCAAATCGTTTCGCACGTGCTGGCCTATTCATCAAGCTGCATCAACCCACTTCTGTACGCTTTTCTATCAGAGAATTTCCGAAAAGCTTTTCGTAAGGTGGGTAGATCGAAAATAATTACTTCGGATTACATCAGATGATGTGATAACTATTGTGTTTGGATGGTGTTAAAAATAGTTGACTGTTATTTTGACAAAGTTTGCTTCCGAAATTTAAAACGGTATTAAAGATATTCCGCAACGCTTAAATTTATACCGAGCTTAAAAGTTGAAATCAAACCTTAGAACTTATACCAAGCTTTAAAGTTTTATAACTTAAATCAAGCTCTAAAGTTTTTACCAAAATTTGAAGTTGAAACCAAACTGTTAAAATTTTAACAAGCTTCAAAGTTTCAACTAATTAAGCTTTAAGTTTTAAAGTTTTCCTATTAAAATGACGGTCAAAATCTTTCACACATTTCCAACATCCACTTCCGCGCCATGAATAACAGTTAATTATTTCAAACAGGTTGTCAAATGCGGCACCAGGCATAATTTTCAATCCCAAATCACCACAAAAATTACACGATCCGGTAGCGCCGTGACACATGACGTTTTGTAGAGAATCCTTTAAACTGAAACTAAATTTACTCGTCGTAGCTAAAGCTCAAATTATGAACTGTAAATCAGGAGAAAATTTTTGGAGATCATCAAAATTTTAAATGGAAATTTATTATACAAAGATAAATTGGAAATATTTATACAAGATTTTATTAAAAAGAAATTTTTGTAGACTGGAAATGGTTCTTTCGTATTAAACAAAATGACGATGGCTTGAGAAACTTTGTTGTTATAAGAGAACAAAAAATTATCATAACAACTTGGCCCAAAAAAAACTTTTTCAATACTTCGTAAGCTCAATAGACTTTGATGGCTTGTAATAACAAAACAGAAATATACTTTTCCTCTTGAAAACTCTTGAACATTTAAGACGCTGACAATTTGCATACTACGCAACATGGAATGTGATTAAAACACTTCAACCTCAATAGAACAGTTCTTCTTTTTATTACCGAAACCTCAATTGATCGATTTTCTCCACAATTGATGTCATAGGCGTTAATTGGAGCGAAACGTAAATAAATTTTATTCAGTTTCATCGACTGACTGTGAAAATGAATAAATTGAAAAGTTTTCATTGCTTGATAATGAGTTCGTAGATTCGCGTTGGATTTAAAGCTTTTAAAAGCTTCAAAAGACCATCAAATCATTTGTGGGTGCATTGCCAAACCAAAAATTACATTTTTTTCCACACTCAAGCCCAAAATTTCATCCTAATTACGCCACAGTCACATCCCAATTAATCACCCCTAGTAGCGTACTATGCCAGCATTACCATAACGCGTTTCAATTTAAAATCAGTCAGTCTGAAGAATTTCATTCCAGAGAAAATGTTTGAATGTAAATTACTGTTGAGTCTCTCGAGTGAAGTTTTCCCAATGTTAACTCAAAAAGAACGTAAAACCACAGGACTGGGCATTATCTCCCTTGCTAAAGCCCCTCAGGGAGATTTTGACCCATACTGTCCAATAAATAAATTTGTTATTTAAAGTCTACTATCACAATTTATTGTTATTATCTTCCTGGTTTCATAAGGCTGCAAACCTTTCAATATCAAAGCCGAGAGTCAAAAAATTTGTTGTGCCAAGTTCAAGATCTGAATTGCCTTCTTGTTAGAAAAATTATTTTGTGGAAAATAAAAGAAACAAATTTTATTTATTGTGATATAAAATGAAAATTCTTTTGTGACTCAAATATTTAGGAATGTGTTGCCGTGAAGACGCAAAAGCTTTCTGGGTGAAGTTCTCCAAATCTCAGAAGCTATTAAATTTTTTCTTGAAAAAGATTTTAGTTAAAAGTCATTTTCAGGAATCTTGCCAAGTGCTATCTGCCGGTGCCATAAAATAATGATGACTACGGAAGATCATTACTTTCTCTGCCTATTTGGTGTATTGATGCATAGCACGGCAAAGTCATTGTCAGCATATTTTATTTTCTTCGAAACGAGACGTTGTTGCCCGGGTTCGTTCAAATAGAATTTTTATGTCATCATATAAACCCAATCGACGAGTAGGTTGGATCCCCGGTAGGTGAGTGGAATGATAAATTGAAATTGATTATCCGCAACGTAAGAAGGTGGCAGCTTTGGCAGCAAAGTGTATTGGCAAAACAAAAATCTCAAATTTCTTCTTAGAAATGGCGAAAATCGATTACAAGGGATTGTTTTGGAAGTTTGTAACAAAAAAGAAGCCTTATCTTAATGTTGACGTACAATTTGAGTTGATACTGTAGTTTGCTACGCTTTACTCTTGGGCATTGTTATAGCTATGATAGTCTTCAGAATTTGCGAGTCAAATAGCTTCCATGGATGAATGAGTGAATGAAACGGAACCTCTTTCCAGTTTAAAAGCTTCAAAAGTGGTGAGAAAGTCTGCGAAGAAGAAATTAATTTCGTCGACAACGGCGCCGGAGACGACTTCATTTGTTTATTTTTGCTTTATGGTCAGACTTAATTTGCTATTCAAAACGGAATCAAAACTTAATTAACTTTTTGTGGACTCCAGAGCGTTGGAAATTGCGTTTGAAATTGAATGCCATGTCAGCTTCTGCATACGCTCTAAAATTTCAAATTCAACTTGTTGCAATATTTATTGAGTTGTGGTTCCTGGTTTCATGTAAAGCAAACACTTGACGGCTGTTACATTGTTGATAAACCCTGGTAACACATGAAGTAGAAGTTGTCAAGAGTAGCATAAAAAGTTTTTTAAGAGATCTTTTTTATCTTTAGTCAGATTGTGAACTTTAAAAACATTTTTGGCTTAAAATCCATCAAAAATCAAATCTGTGTTACTGGGGAATGTCAACACACCTAAACTTCCCTTTTCATAAAACTCAAAACCTTTCACATCCAAACTGAATCAACAACGTTAAAAAGCAACTCGAGAAAATGATTCCATTGTTGCATAGGCGGAAAGCACTTAAATGGAGTCACAAAACATGTAAATCAAGTTGCCATCAACGGAATCGTTTATTTGCTTTGGGAATTGATTTTGGTTCAGCTCCGTAGTGCTTTACGGAAAACAATTACCGAAGGTTGCAAACATATGTTTGATAGCAGTAAATCGTTCGATACTTGATGAACAAGCCGCAGTGATTGTCAGTTTAGGCGTTTCCAGAAATTTTGTGGCTATATTTCATCATCTGGAGAGATTCGAGGCAGCACTCACTGACAATGATTGATAATGACAACGTCATTTACATAAACCAAGATGAGATATTTGCTTTCTCTGATTACAACAAAACTTCTTGTGTTGACTTATTTTCTCATTACTAATTTACCAATAAAAGAAGCTTTCACCAACCTACGTGAAATTTGGCGAGCTTTTTTAAGAAAATGTTTCGAGTGTGGGAAGTACAACAGCCCTTAATGCTGAATTCAACGTGACAGGGTCTTTCACGGAAGCAGCCACGCTTGAAATCGATGTTTCATGCTCTTGTTCCTTTCAATAAGATTTTAAATGATTAAGAATGAAAAATGACGGAAAGTCGATAGAAAATTGCTTCATAATTTTCAAATGTTTTGTAAATATTTTCCAATCGAAGCATTTCAAATAAACAATTTGCAGGAATTGAAAAACAATTCTTCGAATACTCAACAAGATGGTGCTGTCGGAAGTGGGTCGTGACTACGAATTGCCTTTTTAGTCACATTGAATATATACGAATACAAAGTTCCATTCAAATTTTTGGCGAAACTTTATCGTTACAGGAAACGAGACTGTTCCAAAGTGCTGTCAACATACGCAGCCGTTACGAAGTTTGTGGCAAACGTCATAAACTTCATGTCAGCAATAAATGGAACGATAATGCAAGATTACTTTGCGCGCCGAGGAAAATTCTGAAAATGCGACACTTGACGAACCAAGCAGTACAACAGTAAATGTTCACTGCTAAAGCACCTTCAATAAAAAAGCTTGCATTAAAGCTTTGGAACATTTTTTGATAAGCCTGCGAGTGCTCAAGCACAGCCAGTGCTAAATTCTCCACATAAATAACACAGGAATGACGACAAGTTATACAAACGTCATCCGTAAAATCTCTCGCCTGAGATCCAACGTCGTGACAACAGAGATTTATTTACTTTGCATGTTTTCGACATGAAAACGGACATTACGCATCAACTTACACTACTTTCCCAGCCATTCAGTCCACCCTAAGTTGAGTAAATAACTGTAAACAGACAGCAACGATTATTCTCTTAATTCTCTACGTCTTCAAGAAGCCCTTAAAGAACACTGTTGTTCCCACATCATTTGCGATAGTTGATTGCCTAGCCACAGCGTCATTAACTAACTTGTACGGTGACGCAGAACCATGTTGACAAGAAATCGCATTAAACTGGTGTTATTAATGGATTAGTTTTTTTGTAACGCTATCAAATGCTGCACAGGCCCACGGAATGCGCGGCTCGATGCTTAAACAATAAGAAATAATCCAGATTTCCAGGTCAACTCTCGTTATTTTGTTATTAACGATGAACAGCAGTGTCAATAACAAGCACAAATCAACTTTGGAACTTCCACATGAACGAGGCTCGTGGAGCCAAAACCTAAAACTTCGTTGTTTTTGATTAAAAAAAATACTGTCTTGGCTGTCATTTTGTCTGTTTCTTTCCGTTCATCTGTGTTCACCTGACAATGATAAGTAGATGATTGATAAAAATGAAGTGAAGTATCAAAGTTTTTGTTTTTGGTATTTTTCATTTTCAATTCAACAAGAAATAAAACGTTTCGAGTGAAGTTTCTTTCAATCATGTTTTTCACTTTTTTATTATACAGCAGTGTTCTAAATGTTCGCGATTTTGCACAGGCTTTGTTCAAACAATTTGCATTAGCAGAGCTTTCGCATGTCAACAATGCTTTTTTCCGTTGATCAAGTTTCATTTTCGAGCAAAACTGCAAAAATTTAATAAAAGTCCAACTTTGCTGTCATTCTCTAATTTATTTTTGATTACAATTAAGACAAGACGGAACTAATTTAGTTTTTGAAGTTGTGAAAAGAGCTTTGTTGAATTTAGATTTCCACCAAACGACACGACGACGTTGGTATAGCAATTTTTATTCGACATTCGTCTCTGGAATTTACATTCTTCGTGGGGCGACTCTTTGGGGGAGTTGTGGGCGCTTCGGAGGCTGAGGTGCCTGTGGCACTGTCTGGGGAGGGGGAGGCATGGGCAGCGGTACAATTCTCTGACCAACAGGCCTCAACTTGGATCCAGGGAAGCAAGTGACTTCATCGCGACGAACGCAACGTTTTGAGGTTGCGTCGAAAGCCAAACCATCCTGGCAGGTTCCGAGTGTTAATTTCTCGCTGTTGTAGCAGAAGAAGAACTGGTCGCATTCGTTGGGCGATGGGGCAAGTCCAACACCAGTAGCCAAGTTTCTGCAAGTATCGAACTTGCACTCAACGTTTTCTGCCAAATCACAAGTTCCGAGGATTTCGCTGAACCAAGTGTTTGGCGCGCATTCCTGTGTGAGTTCACGGCCATTCACGCAAAGTGTCCACCTCGAGCATGAATTAGGATCCGGAAGCTGTTGAAACGAAACAACTGAGTGAAAATCGTCGAGCGGAATAAACGGATGAACGTACGGATCGAATTCCCGTTGCCGGGCAACGTTGACACTTCACCATTTGCGGGAAATCACAGACTTGGCGGACTTCGTCGTAGTGGAATGGCGCCGGGCATCGGACTCTGAACGGCAAGTAGTTCATACACGAGAAGTACGCAGCGCAGTCAGTGTAGTCGTTTAAAAATCCTGTTGAGATCAATTTCATTGAATTCAATTTTAAAAATCTCAGCAGCACAAAAATCACCTGTTCCGCCTGGAAAAACATGGCAAATTTCCGACATTTCACTCAGAACTCCGCTCGCCAGCGATAGCAACGCAATTGAAAGCACCAAAACTGAAAGATTTATTTTTATTTCCCATTTTACGATCTTCTTCACTTCCACTCTCACATTTCATCTTCAACAAAGGTTCTCGTATCGATTTCACTTGAAGTCTTCCTTCTCTTGTTATCCCAAACGAATTTTGGCCAAAGACTGAACAGGTAAAGGGCTTCGAATCGTTATTTATAGGGCCCGATTGCATTGACATCATTAGTTGTCAAATCAAACTGATAACACTACTCGTCTTCTTTGACTCTTTTTTCCAAGAAAAGCGACTTTTTGTGTCGAAAATGAAGTCAGTTCCTGATATGTCGTCGTTTGCACCGACCTTTTTGTAGGCGTGATTCGGTTTAAACGTATTATCGATTGAATCTTTTAAAAATCTCGCTAAGCCCAAGAAACTTGATTGAACGAAGCAGATTTTACGACTTTTTTATACAAATCTAACTCAATAAACTTTTACAGCTTTCAAGCTTAAATTTCAGTCGGCCAAACGCAGATTCAGTGCTAAAACTCCGTCTGCGGAAAGCAGACGTACTTCCTTTATAAAAATTAAATTATTGTTTAACTACAGTTTAATGAAGCTTTCAACAACTTATCGTACATCATTGGAATCGCCTAAACATCAGCTACACCATCAGCATAACACAGAGCACCAACAAGACTTCCCTCATGAAATTTTCACGTTCAAAGAAAATTAAATTGAGAGACACGAGAACAACAATATGAAACTACAACAAAGAACATCAGCAACAATGAGAAGACCACTTTTGAAAGTGCCTCAACGGCCGAGAGACACATTTAAATCCGAACTTTTCATCGACTCAGCAGATAAGGTTTATCAACAAAGAAGCAGTCACTCCGTTGGCCGTACAAGACATCGTTCGCATCCAGCTACAAAAATAACCAACTGAAGACTGAAGAAATCGCGAGAAAAAATCAATTCACCACCTATTTGAGGACAATTCCAAGGTCATCAGTCAACTAACCACCGACCAGGGACACATCAATTTCAAAATAAATTGTAAAGTTTTCTTGTAAAATTTTCAATGAAATAGCCTCAAAGGACCGGACTTTAACTATAATCAACCAATCAATCAATCAAACGCAGATTCAAGCTTCCGTGTCTGACGAATCGTTTCCACCCCAAAATTTTGCCGCAAAGTTCACTGTGCCTAATGTACCGCGAACACTCTACTCAATCATAATATTCCATGACTCGTGTGAGAACTTCGGGATCGTCCATCAAATTAATTAAAGGAATGTGCATTGTGTCGCTATTTTGATTTGTAAAGTTGACACAAACGTGACGTGATCGGAATTTTTCTTTGACTTAGTCAATCTTATCGTGTTTCTCGCTTATCGTTATCGACTTTTCAGGTGCGAAAAGGCAGAAACGTCAGCGAGTAAAGCAATCGACTTCATGTTTGACGTCTTGTTCGGGAATCGAAGTATCGACGATGATGATTAATTACAATCAGAAACAGGAACACAAATTGTGCGGCAAAGATTACTCGAAGCACCACTTCTAACGGTCGATGACGCAGAAGCTTCTGGAACCTTGTTTTGTTCGCTTTACAAAAGACTTTGGGTTTTGCGATAAGCCAGATTTATTTTTTTTATCAGAATGGGCTTAATTTGACAAAGTCTCTTACATTTGTTGTCTACGTCTCATCGACACGCGCCGTTATGATGAAATACTTGCTTACAAGTGCAACTTGGTCATGAGTCTCTCGCGGAAGCTGGCCACTTTCGAATTGATTTCTGGAGCTTGCGGTAAAGTTTTGCTCTGGATTGCAGGCGGGGCAACGCATGGTGGATCCAAGTTGGCAGGTAAATCGCAATTTGCAATGGTTGGGTTGAAGTGCCAGCCGTTTTCGCAAGTACGGACGAGGCCGACTTGGGCTCCATCAAAGCAAACAATGAACTCGTTGCAGGCAGTGCCTGGAGCGCGAACGTTTCCACTGGCGCCAGCAGTGCATCCAGGTGAGGTTCCGCCACCACCCGAGCTTCCAATGCATCTGACTGAAGCGGCTGGTACGCAAGCACCTGAGAAAAAAATTATTTAATAAAAATATAAAAATACTCCTTGGTTTCTCACCATTGGCTCTGTCAAAACGAGCACCAGCTCCACAAGTATGGACAGTTGGATCAAGAATAGTCTCGCTACAAAGTTGGTAAGTTAGACATTCTGTGTCTGCAGCGACAGCGACCTAGAAATCATTTTACAATGTTTTAACTGATCGCAGAATATTCTAATTTGCACTCACGGCCATAAGACCAGTAAGTGGACACGCATCACAGAAGACAGGATCGAGAAGTGGGTCTTCACGAATGCAGGCTTGTTGAACTTCATCAAAAATAAAACCCGTTGCGCATGGACCAGTTGGGATTGCGCGAGTTCCATCGCACCAGAAGTAAGCTGCGCACGAAGCAAAGTCTTGGCGGAATTCTCCTGTGATTGTGGTGTCTAAACACGGATCGGTGTGGATTTGTGAGAAAGCTGAGCCGGCCAAGGCGAGAACACTTAACAAAACGATCATCACTGGAAAAGTTCAAACGATTATTAATTTCACTTTCTGAGCTACTTTAGCAACTTTCAACACTTTTCTATGTTTTCTTACTTTTTTTTTTAACTGTAAATTCGCACTTCAATTGTAGACTGATGCAAGTTCGGACGTGCTTTGTCTTTTTATACAATAATCTTATCAAAAGTTAGAGCTTTAAACTAGATTATTAGCGCAGATAAGACAAATGCGTTTCATTGGCGAAAATAAAACAAACTGTTTAGTAAAAAACTGTCCCCAACGATAAACGCCGAAGATAAGTCCAAATCAGTACGGAAATAATCAAACGGCTTCTGAAATGAACTACAATCAGCATTGATACAACTTGTGACGGCTGGAAATGGTTAAAAACTGTTTTTGTAAAACCCAGGACAATTCAACGCGTGTTTTGCGTTATCATTACAACCGAATTGAAAAAAATCCTTGGAAGCTTTTGTTATCGTTGATCACATTTAATTTGCAGTTGGTCATTCGTGGAATTTTATTTTTAGATCGCACGACATTCTTCAATTTTGGCGTGCTTTAAGATTATTCAGCTGAAAGCCTAGAAAATTCGAAGAAAAGCACAAAAATTAAACACAAACGTCACTCACTAATTAAAAACTTGTAACTTTTTGATTAAAAATTCAAATTTTTAATTTCTCAGAAAGATTCTGCGACGATTTTATAAATAGAAGCAAATTTTCACAGCGTCTGTCAAATTGCGTGGAATTTTTCTCCGCTAGATGAAACTTTGTTATCTAAATTTGCAGCTTGGTAACATTGAGACTTTAATAATAAAACTTTGCACGTGGTTTTGAGTTGATGAAACAATGAAATCAATTAATTTTGAAACAACAACCCGCAGCATTTTATCAATAAACATTTTCAAAACATTCAACATAAAGGCCTATAAAGGCTTTAAAGTAAATAATAATGAAATTTTGGTTACGCTTAGTGTCTTGGTCTTGGGAAAGCCCAAAGCCTTTAAAAACTTACCGAATTCTCGATAAAACTAATCAAGATGGAAAACAGTAAAGCTTCCGTAGCTGAAAAGAAATTCTTCTGACATTTTTTATTTGTTAAGCTGTTCCACAGAGCAGACGCCATCAATTAAACGCATCACAGATCGTCTGATATAAGCTTCGGACAAAAGATTTCCAAGCATAACTGATGGTGCTAGCTTTGGCCAGTACTGAGAGTGTCCTAAAATTTGGTTCGATGATCGAGACCATAAACATACTTTCTTCTTAAATCATCAAAAGTTGGCTTGGTCACTAAGAATTTATTAAAGACTTTGAGTTTTTCGATAAGCCAGATTTATTTTTATCAGAATAGGTTTAATTTGACAAAGTTTTTATGATGTGATGAAATACTTGCTTACAAACGCAACTTGGCCATGGGTCTCTTGCGGAGAGTCTTTGAATTGATTTCTGAAGCTTGCGGTAAAGTTTTGCTCTCGATTGGGGGCGGGGCAACGCATGGTTGATTCAAGTTGCCAGGAAAATCGCAATTATTAATGCATTTCACATATTCAGCAAGATTCTTAGAAATTAAATGGTTAAGTACAAAGCTGAACTTGATCGATCGTGTTCGTTTGCCATTGGCTCTGTTGAAGCGAGCGCCAACTCCACAAGGAAGGACAATTGTATCAAGAACACCTTCGTGAATCATTCAACAATTTTTTAACTGATCGCAGAATCTTCTAACTTTCACTCACGGCCATAAGACCAGTAGGTGGGCACCCATCACAGAATCGAGAGGTGGGTCTTCAGAAAGGCACCCTTGTAGTAATTCATCAAACATACGACCCGTTGCACATGGACCAGTTGGGATTGCGCGAGTTCCATCGCACCAGATCGGTGTGGATTTGTGAGAAAGCTGAGCCGGCCAAGGCGAGAATATAACAAAACGAACATCACTGGAAACGTTTAATTTGTTAGCTATGTCACACACTTCTATCAAATTTCTTACTTTTCTTTTCTTTCTGAGCCTCAGTTTCACTTTTTAAATATGAACTGAATAGATTTTGAACAAATTTAGTCTTTATATACCACAATCTTATATACCACAAGTTTGTAAACTGGATCTTTGACTAATAAAACAAATTCAATGACGATGAAAAAAAAACTTCGGTGGATTAAGTTCTTCACTGGTTGATTGCTTGCAGCAGACTGAAAAGACTTGTCGTTGCAATGACAACATGAGTAAAATCAAAAGTTCAGTTGGAAGCATTTCTTAAATATAGAGTCAGCTCAAGCGTCATACTCTTAAAAAAAACTTGAAAACTTTTTATTAAAATTAAAAGAAAATAACAGTTTCTGCCGCATTCAGTGAAAGTTTTCTTTGCGTGATGAAACTTTGTTGATCTCTAAACCTTGCTAACATGGTGGGTATGAGATTTTAATAATAAAACTCTGCTCGTGGTTTGTTCGCTGATGAAACAATGAAACCAATTAATTTTGGAACAACATCCTGCAGCCGGGAAAAAATGTTATCGTCAGAATGTTGATCAAAGCTTTTGCTCTTCATTTCAACACCTAAAATTAATTATTTAAACATGAAAAATGCAGAACTTTTCAAAGCGTGTTCCTAGCTTGAGTTCGATCACACAACTTCTCATGTCGGAATGTTTTTTGTTTGCTGTTTTTCTTCTTAATTTATTTTGCTTCCATTAGGTTTCAATTTTTAATGCCGAGATTCTTTTAAAATCAACAGAAAACTTCTCAGTAGTTCATTTAGGATCAGAATCTTGAATTGAGTATTTTCTGTGGGCTTTCCATGGAAACACTTCTCGATGGGGTTGTTCAGGAATGATGTCAATGAGAACGAATGTTATCCAACCGAAGTTCACAACATTTAATCAAATAATTAAATCAAAGTTTTACATTACCATGAAATAAAGCTTTTCTGAGCTTACCTAAATCATTCAAGCAATGTGGTCACAGTTCTTGACAACGCCTTTGAAATAAATACCGAAAATTTCATGATAAAAACCACCTTTTAAACCCTCAAGCATAATGTGGGTTCGACTGATTTAAGCCACTTAAAGCACTCCTACGCTGATGAAGACGTAAATCCCCCGGGTCCAATCTGCTGCGCAAATTTCCCTGTTTAACAAGAATTTTGATCGACCCGTTTTAGATTTCACTGTGAACCTGAGTGCCGGGGATAAAATTGCATAATTCATGATAAGTTTTTTGTCGAGAAGTAATTAAGAATAAGCAAGAAGTTAATCAATCACATCAATCCACCCGTTAAGAGTGTTTGAAAACATCCGGTACTCGAGATAAGACTAATCAAGATGGGAACGAAAGTTCTCCCAATTGACTTCGAGAAGCAGAAGAACTTCCGTAGTCGAAAAGATAAGCGTTTGATACGAGAAAAGCTTTTTGGCTTTTTCTTCTTGTTCACACTTCACACTGGCTTGAATTTATGTAGACGTTTGTCTAGGAAATCTTCAACTCGTTCTATATTGCAGGAAATCTTTGTTACAGGATCTTTGAAGCCTTAAAAATCTTGTTACATTCAAGTCAGGCGATGATACACAAATCTGACGACATGGGATTTGTTTTTTGCTGTACTGAAGTACGTGCTAAAAATCCCGTCTGATTGATTGCCTTTAAAAAATCGAAATACACTGGGAAACTTCGTTATCAGCCGAACACATTTTTGCTGAATTGTGGTTGGCAGAAAATCAAGCTTTCGCCGACTCAAACACTCCTAGTTTTGTTTTATTTATTTTTATTTCATTTTTTGTTCAAATCAAATCATTTTTTCAAATCATTCCATCATTGATTTGTATTTTAAATGTCTAGGAATTTTTTGATGTTTCTATTATAAATTTTTGAAATGATTTAAAAATAAGATTTATGTGTGATTTTTTTTCATTTACCATTTCCATAATGTTATTATTTATTAAACACAGAAAACAATTTACAATTTTTTCTTCTCTTAGGTATTAAATTTAATCATTATCATTAGTTCTCAATATTTTTTTATTCTTTTTTGATGGATAGCTGATTCTTTTAACATTATATTAGCTCTTAATATATTTTCTTCTTTTTTCTTCAAAATAGCAAAGTTTATTTTTCCTTCTTCGGAACGTTAAGGAAAAGAAAAATGAAACTATTGATTGTGACACGAGAAAGGGTTGAAGAGAGATTAAGAGTCGTTTTAAAGGCATTTTATGCTCGACTTGAAAACTGAGAAGATCTTAATGTCCATCTCCAAGTCGAAGAAAGAATGCTTTCAAGCAAAAGTCCGTCTCTCGAGCAACCCACAAAGGAATAACTCGTTTAAAGATCATCAAAAGATATAAAAATTGATTGCTGTCGGTTGTGGTTTTGTTATGGTAAGGAAATTTTAAATTAGTAAATACATTGAAGGGTAAATTCACAGATAAATGTAGACTTTAGAATGCCGTAGTGCTTTGTGGAAATAAACAGAAAAAAGACAGTTTTCATTTGCCTTTTTACATGTCTTTCCCCCAAATGCCTAGAAGCCAAAAGCTAAAAAGAAACAGCTTCCAGCAAGTTCAAACATTCACCTGTGAATCTGCACTTTGAAACGAAAGCCTCAAAATTTTTCTTCTTCTTTATCAAACCTTTTTCTTGCTCGAAGGTAATTTTCCATTGTGTTCAGTGTGTGTTTAGAGTTCTTCTTGATTTTTTTGGTTTGTTTTTGAATTTTTTTTTATATGTTTAGTAAAAAAGCGTTATTATAAATATATTTATGTATATTTTGTGTGTTAATTTCTGATTTTTAATTTTTTTTCTTCATTCATCCGACGACATTAATGCAATGAACCATGCCACCATACCTTTTCGAGATTTTTTATTTAAATTCTTTACGAGCTGCGAGAAGATAAAGTTCTGCCCCATTTTTGTCATTCTTCTACAAATGAGTCAAACAACTCGTCATGGATAGTTGGTTGTTTAACTTTTTTTTTCACTTACGCAAGATATTTTTGAACAAAACTTTATCAATTTGACTAATTTCTTCTTTTTGTGTTTACCTCTGATCAATCGCTTTGAACCACTTACAGTTTATGTTTATTTCAATTTAATGATCTCTCAAAATGCATATGTAAACTTTTTATCCTCAATTAGTTTAATTAATTTCATCTCGTGTTCAAAGTGGGTTTCACCAGGCAAAATTGGATTTCACGAGAACTCTTTTTGTGGGTAGAAATTCACTATTCACCGTTTGTTGACGTTCGAGTATAAAAAAAACCTTTGCGGATTCAATCCGAAAGCTTCTATTAGCCAATAATCCAATTGTCTTGCCACCACGCGTTCTTTCGTGGGCTGGGACTGATAGATTTCCACATCTATTAAAACTTTCCGATCTCGTTAGCGGATGGTTGCATGAATGACATTTTTTCTTCCCTCCTATTTTTTCTCCATTTTCATGTTTATGCAATAATTATATATACATCTAAATATCTCCTAAATGCTAAACTTCCAAAGAAAAAATGATAAACTTTTCTAGATTCATGTTTTTGCTTCTTTAAACCATCACTTAATATTTAAGTTTCTTAAAAAGACATTTTTTAATAAACCTGAATTGCACATCATTTGCATAATTTTTCACCCGCAGTAGAATGTCGCAACCATGCACTCGGTTGGCACTCACAAGTCGCGTCCATGCTAGAATCCAACTTTCTATATAATTTTTGATTCAATTTTTTAATTTTCTAGTTTTTTTTTAAAGAACATCAAAGACATCACGATTTGTTTATATAAAAAACGATGTTTTCACCGAATCGAAGCATGGACGACGAGCGTGCAGCATTGTGACAAGCTACTTATTTTCTTTTCAATTGAAGAACATTTGGATGCGGAATGAAAGCACAGAGGTTAATGCCCGAAGCAATGCCATGGATGGTCTGATTTTGTTCGCGAACCTGACGTCAAAACCAAATGCACGAAGATTATTTCTTGAGCCCAATTAATTCGATCTTGTAATCTATCTAAGAGGGTCTTATAAGTAGGTGATGTTGCTTGGTCTTCGATTCCAACTATTCAATGATCTCAATGGAATTTTATAAAAAGTTTTTGTTTTTTTTTTGTCCCGATCGAATTAAAGAAATAATGATGTTAATTGGTTTCGACTTGCGTCAGCGGTCGCTCGGAGAACACCCAAACACTGAATGGGTTGCGTCTTGACGTCCACCCCACATGCGCTTCCTTAATTGAAAAGAGAATTTGATTTTGTTCGTTTTTCACTTTGTTTCGTAAAAAATGTAAAAATGCGCAATTCGGAAGCGGAACGTGTATTTGTGTGTGACGTTAATGGCCAATATTACAAACTGAACTGAAAGGGACAGATGAAAATGAAGTCAATCCATTTATCATCTAATTGAAACTCAAATCACTTAATCGTAGATTCATGAGTAGAGGGTTTGTGTTGATAAAATTAGAAATTTTCTTTCAAAGCTTACGATTTTTTTGAGATTAAGAACGAAGCTTTGATCCTCTACTCACTTTGCGCTTTTTACAACAAATTTTCATGTTTACTTCTTTTTAATTTGTCAATTAAGATTATTTAAGCAATTGAACAGAACGGTGATTGAATTGTGCTTGAAGCAGGAAACTTGATGTTGATTCAGTGTTGTTCTTGGGACGGTCGTCAGGTCGTCGTGAAGACGCTCTCATGACCGCCGATCAGATCCAACACTAAAATCCACGAAACTTCCCTGCAACTCGCGTTCGAAACGAACTTTGTATGAAACATAAATGAAAGTTTCATTCGTCGTTCGACGATTAGCTGCGTTGGCAAGTAATTTTTTTCTCATTTTTGTGCAAATTTTTGCGCATTATTTCCACCTTGATGCAATTATTTCGCGATTTCCTTAAATTTTCTTTTAGTGCAAAATTAGTAAGATTGAATGAAGTTAAATTTGTTTTTGTTCTTGATTAATGATTTTCATATCTAATATGAAGAAAATAAAAGCAAGTAATTTCAAACAGCCATTCAACTGTCTATCCGAGCGAGTGAAAGGAGAAAAATCATGAAATAAGATTTTCATCATGTTCTTTTGTCATATAATGTTATATATCATCCTCTAAACCTTTTCTTTTTGTAATAACTAAATGCTCAACCTACTCTCAATGCTAAGTTTTTTCTCTATGACATCATATAACATTAATCAGAGATTTTTTTATTTCATCAAGTAGAAAATTATAAAAAATCATCATATTTTTGGTCTCGTTTTCTCTTTTTTATGCCTTGTGGCGGGATGGACCCCGCCAAGTGCTCTGCTTTAAAACTCGTCCACTTCATAAACTTTCTCTCTAGCATCACTCCACTTGTGGGTTTGGTTTTCTGTTATTTGTAAAACTTCGTCAAAGGTTTTGCTTCTGGATCAAAGGAACTCAATTAGAACAAAACTAAAGCGAAAATAAAAAACGAAAAATCAAATGTTTGTTGTGTGTACGATTTATTCATCTCTATTAGACGTCACTAAAACGCCATTTAATGCATAATGTTTCTGTTAATGCTTCCACATTTTTTTTCTTTACTTTTTATGTTTAAATTAGTAGTTTAATGTGTGATTAATGCTTATGATTTTTTTCTTCCTTTTGTTTGATTTGTTTGTGTGTGTGTTAGACTAAAAACAAAACAGAAAATAGTCGCTCAGTGCTTTTCGGTTGACTTTTGCTTTTTGGCTCTGTCCCGAGACAAAGCTGGAGTTTGTTGAAGCTTAGCACTAGATGTTTTCCGAACTCGCAGTCAAATGCCTGTTGAATCAGACAAGTTCAATCCAGATCTTTAAGTTTGTAACTTTGATGTTTTCTGACTCGATTTAGCCCAAAGTCTCATTAAGCAAAAATCAACCAATTACAATTTGTTATCTTCGTCATAAATAAAAACAATTAAAAACATTGTTTCAGCATTTTCCTTTCATTTCATGTATAATCTTAACGAATAATGACTAAAAATAATTAACCGAAATTCTAAAACGAAAAGAAAAAAAACTAAAGAGATTTGAAGATAAAAATATAATAAAAATAGTTTCAATATATTCATCAGACGTTCAACTGAGTTCAATTGGTCTCCTTAAATAAATAAACATTTTGTGTGTATTTGCGCGTTCATTTGATTACTTTTCCTTTCTCGTGTGCAATTAATCGGAGGGGATCCAATAACAACAAAAAAAACTTTGTAGCTGACGCATTTCCTCATTAAACTTTAATAGTAGTTGAAGCTTAAATAAATTATTGGTTCTAAAATTTATTACCTTTTCATTAAACACATTTACTTGTTTTTTTGGTGAAGTAGAAAAAGAAAACTTTTAAATATGAAGTCGATAAAAAGCAGAAGAATCACTGCGCCGACTGGTTATTGACTTGAGAAATTACTTTTTTTGCGTCTTTGTTGTTATAAATCGCTAAGCTGTTGCATATTTCAAGCCATTCAAGCGTTTTATGTACAAAACTTTGTTATAAAAAGCTTGTTTAAGAGACAATCATGGAGATTTCACAGGCCAACATCCAAGCGGCAACTTATTAAAGAAGGAATTTAGGAGAAAAGCTCATTTGTCTCATATATGTAACTAGCTAAACATTATCCGTGAAGTGAAATGCCTTATCTCATAGCTATTGATGCAGTTTAATGAGCTTCATTTTTGAGACAACAATGCTTGTGTCGTTTAGAATGCGCTTCTCGAAGTGAATTGCGTGATAAGAAAACATCGCGAATAGTCTCGTCACCGGACTTGTTCGCGGAGACGTTGAAGGTGTTTTAATGGCATTTTTGGTTGTTCGTGTTGTTAAAATCATTTCAAAAGTAAAACTTTAGTTGGGATCTGCAATATGTATCGCTTAATCCATTTGGGGACTCTTCATGTTTCGGATAAAAGTTGATTGGCTTTTTTGCATCGCCACACACACTCGGAGTGACTTTAGTGGAATCTCGCACATTATTAACTTTCAGCTTTTCGATTACATAATTTCATCTCATCTCTTTTCATGTTTTATGATATTTTACTTGTGTTTGTGTTCTCTTTTCTTTTCTTTAATAACGTGTCCGCACGGCCCCGTCAGGTGGCGGCGGGGCAAATAAAAAGGTAATCTGAGAAGGAGTTAAAGATGATACTTTTAATTAAATTAGTTCCATACACGTAAAAATGAATCCCATGACCCTGTTGCAACGGCCATGCCGTTTTCGGTAACACCTAGACATGATACTCGATTATCGTGGCCGGCCAAAATACCTGAAATGATGGAAGAAGAGTTAGCAAACTGCTGGAAAAACTTAACAGCAGTCAATGACAAACAACACATACCAGCTCGTTCAGCTTTCATTGTGTCCCACACGTTACAATTGAAATCATCATAGCCAGCCAGCAAGAGACGTCCAGATTTTGAAAATGCCACCGATGTTATGCCACAGATGATGTTGTCATGTGAATACATTGCCAATTCCTGATCAGCACGGATATCGAAGAGACGGCATGTAGCGTCATCAGAACCAGTTGCAAATGCAAATCCATTGGGAAAGAACTGCGAAGGGAAAGCGGGTCAGTAAAGTGTGCAATGTGGAAGTCAATATGCGGATGTTGTGTTCTTGCTTGGCATTGATTCGACTGGTTTTTTGAGGAAATGCTCAGAGAGCGTCGTCAGGATTCAAAGCAGCGTCAAGATGAACAACTCCAACTATCGAACAACATAAATCACTAAGACACTTACTGTAACGGCATTAATATCACTTTCATGTCCTGGGAACGTCTGCTTGCACTGTCCTTCCCGGATATCCCATAATTTGGCTGAAGCATCGCATGCTCC
The DNA here is from genome assembly GCA_000775305.1 of Belgica antarctica. Lineage (NCBI taxonomy): Eukaryota > Metazoa > Arthropoda > Insecta > Diptera > Chironomidae > Belgica > Belgica antarctica. The sequence goes on from JPYR01000378.1 coordinate 46,072, forward strand.
GGATACAAATGCTCTACAGTGTGGCGATAGTGACAAAGCCATGACGTCTCCGGTGTGGCCCAAAAACGATGTGCACTGTTGGCCTGTTTCAATGTCCCACAAGCCGCACGACATGTCACCAGAACTTGTTACTATCTGTTGGCGGAGAGGAAAAGGGTGTTAGTGTGCTCCACAAGCCGGTCGGCGATGGTGTCAAGTCTCACCTGATTATCATCCAAGAATCGACAACAGGATAGGTAGCCGGTGTGGCCGGGCAGTTCACGTGATACACGCACATTACCTTCTCTAGTCTTTAAGCTATATATTGAACAGATATTATCCAAACCGCCACATGCAACAAAAGATCCAGATGGTGCATATGCGCATGTCATGACCCATGATGAACGTAATGGTATGGCGTGTACCTACAAAGAGAGACGACAAGTGGTGGTGTAAAAAGCGTAAAAGATGATGTTCACGTTTGATGCGGCATGTCGATTAGGATCATCACATCGATCAAAACACGCTCGGTGACTCACCTTATTTGTTGTATGTGAATCCCATACAATCAGTTTGCCGTCTTGAGATGCCGACACTAAGTTCCTCGAATCACTGCCCCAATGCATGGCATAGATTTTGGCTAAGTGACCGCGGAGTGTGCGTCTGGTACGCATCTGGATGCGTCCGATTGGTTCCAAATTATTCGTTGCCTGCACGAGGCTGGTGTCGCATGCTGCTTTCCGTGCATCCTGGGAACGCGAAAAGGGCGAAGTTGCGGGTGAAAAAAAGCTCGAACATAGAGAGAAGTGAGGATACTTACACGAATAGCATTTTTTAATGTTTCAGCTTCTTGTCTTAAGGCGTCCAATTCATTCATTTTCACCTGAAATGGGAGTGACCGGTTGTTAAACTTTAATGGATGTTTTCGATTAAGCAATCTTTAAACGGCTTTTATGATCATTTTCGACAAAATATCGCATGACGTAAACGAAAGGGTAGCCCCGAGAGATTTCGGTCCCAAAATGAAAGTTTCTCCGTTGAAAGATTCATGCTTTGACACTATAGTCATGTTAGAAAGTTCTGCCCATGTTTGGAACGCCAATTAGCTACGTCCGAAGCTTGAAAAGCTCAGCGCTTGATAATTGTCGCTTCGCAAAATCAATGCGTGCGGTGCTTTCGGAGCGGATGTGTTCATAAACACAGAAATCTCGAATTGCTGCTTTAAGGATTTACAATCTCCGACACGACTGTGTCGATTTTCATCTGCGTGACGTCACCGTTTCCACGAGAGAGTATTTGTGTGTGGAAAACGATCGAGTGATGGAGAAAAGCTTGAAAAACAATTTTCGTTTGGCACTCGAACGCTCGCGGTGCCAGCAAAATCAAGCGTCCGCGAGTGTTTACATTCGAGAACGCAGACCCACTAATTGATTACGATCGACACATTTTTTAATTGAAAAGGCGAAGCGCCAAGAAGAAGACACCGAGGAAAAGTTTTTCTCTTCAAGTGCGTTCAGAGATTTTTCTTTCGTTCCGTCAGCGGCTTTATGGGCATACGGAGACGACTGAAAAGAAGTGAAAAAAATTCCCGATGAACATGGAGAAGAAGAAGAACAAGTGATACTCCATTTGACTGGATCATGCGCAAATTGCGCCACTTGCCATCCGAAACTATATCGTTTCGCACAGTCAAACACTCTCGCACGTCTCTCGAACACCAACAAAAATTTTCATTTATCTCACCAAGAAGAAATTTTTTCATATGACGACGCCCTATCTAATGAAAAAAAATCTTCTTTTCCTCATTTTTCACACAGAATTTTCATGCATTGGAAATTAATTGATATGGTTCCGTGACACTGGACAGTTTCTAACATGACGAATGTCGCGAGCGGCCATTCCCCGGCCACTCGCCCTACTGCCAGCGACGAAAGCTTCGCGGAAAAGCTCGCGAATGGCTGCGAGTATACTAACCGAGTTATTTTAAATTTAATTATTTAATAATCCTTGAGAGATGTGTACGACTGAGTAATCCTTAATTAACGTATTTCTCTTTGATCGGGTTGTTCTCTTGGTGGAAAATGGCCTGTTGGTTGATTTAGAATTTCTTTTTCTTTCTCCCTTTTCTTTTTTGTGATTATCAGTAATAAAAAAATCTCTTTTCGGCTCCAAGAAATCAATATTTTTCAACAGAACTTTTTTCTTTGCTTCACACTTGCTGCTGCCTTTGCTTTATCTCACACAGAATTTCCGAGCGCGACTTTAATAATCCTTTGCAGTAACATGGAACAGTGAGAATCCTTTTTGGGTTTGGCTTTTTTCTTTCGCTTTTCCTCCTGCACGGCTTAATTACAGTGAATCACTTTGGACTTTTCTTATTTGCTGCTTTTAAAAGTAGGATTGAACACAATTTTCTTTTCCTTTCGAACCTTTTTTCTCGCACTCGGTATTGGAAAAACTTTTTTCTTCTGCACTAAAAATTTTCCTCTTCTCACGTCTTTCGTTTCATGAACAATCTCGGTATCGCTTTTTCCACATCAAGTTTTTGGCGACAAATTGGTCTCTTTGGAGCTTCAATTCGTCTTGAACTTATCGATGGCTGCCTTTTTAACTGTTTTATCGTATTTCCAACTGGTCAACTGCCAATAAGTTCACTTATTTTACACTTTTCTTGTGATGTTAACAGTGTCCAGCCATTTTGAATTTTTTTTTCACTCGACGAGTGTTGCGCGACGTAAGTGATGGTTCAGCGCCGAGGTGTTTTCGCGGCTTTCAAGTTTCGCCCTCAATTCCCGGTAATTTAAGCAATGATCTATCGGTTGGTCGATGCGTGCAGTCTGTCAACCCAGAATCTCCACTAAAAGCCCTCAAATTCCACGAAATTCACTCAAAATTCTCTGAAACTCGAGCTTTTTGCGTAAAACTTCAATTTTTCTCTGGATTCGCTCGGCTCTGGACGGTTGTGCGTACTAGTTTTATCAAATTAATTTATTTTGTTATCACGGCCATGCACTGGCTAACTGCTCGTGTATGTAGCCCTCGTCGCCCCGTCGATCGACGCACGTCAACGATCCTCTGCAGTCGCCATGATCGCCAATAAAATAATTAACTAAAATATTCATGCATCAAGTGCGATTGGCAAAAGCTTTTTTTGTTATCGCTCCGCTCGCTGGTATTTGACTTTATCAATTTGCTTAATTATGACGGTTAACAAGTGCTAATCGGAAAGAATTGCTTTAAAGCGAGCGAATTTCTATCACCGTCCGCATCCGCAGCACCGTCCAGAGCCATGGAATGCAATATTTTGTCGAAAAAACATCGAAAATCCGCCCAATATTCACCTGCTCGCGTTGAATTGGTAATCCTAATCCACTATCGGCCTAATGAGTCCCGAAACGAAAGGGTCGCTTAGTCAAGGCGAAAAACTTTGTTACCGAAAAGAAAAACACTCCCAAATCTTTTCACTTCAATTCTGTCGAGTTAATCGATCGATCTGCAGTCGGAGAATGCTTTCTTTCGACCGACAATGTTCCAAACTTTTCACTCGGCGCGGATCTGGGCTTATTGGGCTTTCTTAACCATCGTTCTTCGCTAAAAATTAATTTTCTCGATCTCTTCTGGATACACTGCTTTTCAGCACTTTACACTGTTAAGCTGCGTTCGCCCGTTCGGGACGATGGAATGCTGGAGAACTGACAGCATCGACACACGTTGACAGTCGAACAAACAATGGATTTCCAGTTTCGTCGTTTAAATTGCGAAAACCCGCTAAAAATCTCTACTTTATTACTCTTATCCTTAATCGCAACCTTTTATATTGTCGAATTAAATTCTTTTGAACAGAGACAACCTAAGTTTGCCTCTGCTTTGACTCTCTACTTAAACGCTAATATATTGTACGTGACGATTGGCAGAACCAAGTTGTCGACCTGATCAGTTAAAGCTTCTATGAGACTGTTCGAGATCATGGCGACTCCGGAGATGGCTGCCAATCTTATTGTCAATGGTAAGTAGCCGAGAACGTTGAGTGTGTAGATGAAAACCGCCTGAGCGACGATGCTGGCGAGCGTTCCTTCTACTGACTTCACTCCGTTCTGCCATTTGTTGCGTCCGATTCTTGATCCGATGATGCTGGCGAAGGTGTCTCCAATGCCGATCGAGACCACACCTGATATGAGCGGCAGCAGTTCGAACGCCGAAGCGCCTGTCAAGTCGCAGGGAGAGTTGTGGATCCAGATCGGGGCTGCACAGCCGACCAACAGATAAATTGGAGTCAGGGCAACCTTGCCAGCGTCTTTCTCGTCGATGAACGCAGCGATTGACGTTTGCAGAACGCCTGCAACTGGATACAGTTCAATCACGCGGGCGGTCTCCAGAACGACGAAGATGGCCAGAGCGACGGTTGATGCGACGTAGAGAAACTGGCATTGGTAGATCAAGCCCGGCACAAAAACCATCACGATGAGAATGTGGAAGATCTTTCGAGTGCTGGTCGTGCCTTTCTGGTTTTTGCTGATCTGCCACGACACAGCGAAGCCAGCCGATGCTAGCAGAACGACGTAAACGGCAACGATGGCGGTTCTTTCGATGTCATTGAAGACAAAGTTGAGCAAAATCGTGACAGCGGGCTTGCCGTTCACTGGAGCGATGCAAACGACGCTCACAGTGACTGCCAGCAGCAGATAGAACATTATCCAGTTACGGAAGACTGGAATATTGTAAGTGACAAGCACTACGATGAAAACAGCAAGCAGCCCGATCTGCAGAACTATCGACAGTTCTTCGTTGAGTGTCTTTGATCTGTTCATGAATGGAAGGGTCAGGAAACAGTTGTAGACGAAGACGACTAGAGCTTGCGTAACGATCGAGGCTTCTCCGAGTGTGAAGCTGAGCGGGAGTGCTTTCAGGACTTGCATATACGTAAATCGATAAAGTGCCAAAACGACTAGAGACGTAACGATGCTGAACCCGACTTCTTGTCTGAGTAAGCCTGTGAGCAGCAA
>JPYR01000378.1:51080-74595 GCA_000775305.1 Belgica antarctica
GGACAAGTTGTAGAAAATTTCCATCGTTTGAAGGAACATTCCCAGCAACAGCATCGTTGACAGCTCATAATGCAGCTGGACCGTGCCAGGGCTGCGCAATATTGTCTGAAGAAAGGCCGCGAAGAGCAGAACAGAGAGCCAGATGCCGTGGCTAGCACCAGGTCTAAAATTTTGACATTAAAATCGATAGTCTGCTTGCTGACGTTTCTCTCACCTCGTGTGAATGTTCTTAGATTTGCAGTTCTTGTCCATGACTTTCCACGTCGATGTCATCTTCGTTACAGGTCCAAGCTGCTTGAGTCACTCATTTGAAAATGAGATAAGAAAGTCCGAAGTCAACAAAAAAAAAACCACGAAGGGATCAAAGCTGCGATGAAAAAGTAAACAAGTCGAGAAGGAAGAAGCGGGAAGAAGCTGACAGGATGAATTTCAACTTCCCAGTGTACTCGGACTTCCACAAGTTCGTGCTAGTCGATGAGCTGGCGTTGTGCAAGAATCCAGCGCTGATCCACTACGGGAAATGCTCGGTGATTGGGTTTCTATTGAGGCCGGATGCCCTGGGATCGCTGTCAATTCAAAATCTACAGAAGTAAGTTGGTGTGTGTTAGCTGGAAATGTTCTGAATCATTCGAGGTGTTGACAAACGTGCTTCAATATGAATGCCATCACTCAAACGTGCACATTTCTAGCTTCTACAACTTGTTTTATTGACGAATCTTAAATTTTTTAGACACCACCAGATTCCAGACTGCTCATTCACCGTGAATCTCACGATGAACTTCACCCCAGCTGAGTTCCTCAACACCACCGTTGAAATATTCGGAGAAGTTCGACTCTACGACACTAACTTGGGCTTAGATTCACCTCTCGAGTCGTCGCATAGCTTAATCAAAAGGCTCCGCGACCTCCAAACCGAGCTTGAAAAGTCGCAAGGACTTCCAAGTCGTCCGCCGAGCGGCACCAACGACAAAAGCCTCAACTCAGTAGTTAAATGCCAACTACAAAAGGAAATCGAAGGCTTTAAAAAGTGTTTCAAGGCGATCGTCCAAGTTTACACAATCCGGCACGTTCAAGATGCACGAGGAGTCATCGCCGAGAACTTGCAGTTCCGACTTATACAAGCCAAGCGGAAGGCGCGCCTGAGTCTCAAATGAACACACTTCTGACTAAGTTTTTAGGGCTCGCAGCCGAACCAATTTTTTATTTAATATTTTCATTTTACGAGCTACAAATTAAATTAAAACAAAAATTCACGAAACAAATCTTTCATTCAAGAAACCACACCGAGCTGCAGCCAGCTTCTCCTTCTCAGACACTTCTTCGTATTAAAACTTCTTTTTTTGGGGGAGATTTGCTAGTTTTTATACTTTTTTTTCCTGAACCTTGCACAAGTGCCGAGACACCCGCTGGACCTAAGCTCGGATCACGACTGGTCCCGCAGGATGTCAGCAGTGCATCGGTTCAAATCACATTTTTCACATCTTTTAAGTCTAGCTGAAGAGTTCTGAAAGTTCTCAGGGCGGACGGCAAACGACACGCCCTGCTAATGTACATCATAAGCTGGCCAATGCACTCTGAATTCTTCCTTTTATTCCGGGAACAATGTTTTGAGTTAATTAAGAGTTTATTTTAGAGAAAAGTAAAGTTAACTGTATTCATTAATGATGTCTTAAAGATTTCTTCTTCCTTCTGCACTTTAATTTACCTCGATACACACACATATAATAATTTGCATTTAGTTTTTTAATATTTCTTCCTTTTAATCGTGAAGCTGATGAACCTTGATTGACAGGTTGTTGCAGTTCAGGTCAGGTCCACTTTTTCGGGTTGTTTAGTTGCCGTAGACGTTCTCGTCAGAATAGGCAATGTACAAGAAGAAATCTTCTTCGTGGTGTTCCTAAAATTGATAGCAATGCATTTATGATAAAAATTGGACCTAAATTGCTTAGCGATAAGGCTTGCAAGAAGAAGAAACGATTGTTAAAGATCGAATAGCTTGATTAAAACATTTAAAGCTTGACTTGGAACATGAAAACTATAATTGGAAGTCAAAAAAATTGAATTGGGTTGCTTGGAAGATGTTTTCAACAAGTTTGTGTTCGGGAGAATGTCGTAAACAATTGCAAAAGCTGTTTTGCCATTCTGTTGACGTCATTTCATACAAAATTGCTTCATTTTTAGACGAATTACTGAGAATTCACACGAATTTTAAAATACAATTGCCAAGATTGTTGGAGAACAAGAAAAGTTTCATGGGAAGACGGTGTTCAAAATGAACTGAAGATTATAGAACAAGAAGACGTTGCTTAAGGTAAGAAAATGATTTTTAAGTTAAGAAGACCATGTTCAGGGCGTGAAGACGTTGTTTAAGACGAGAAGACGTTGCTTAAGACGAGAAGACGTTGCTTAAGACGAGAAGACGTTGTTTAAAGCGAGACGATGTTCAAGATGTTACAACTTGGACAAATCAAAAGTTGATTGTATCAACAAGCATTCACGATGTTTGCATTTACGACGAAGAAAGTTGTCAATTGTGAATCACAAGACGAGTGCAGTTACAATTCTTGCAAACGAAGTCACTTAGCAGGCTCGCAAACATTTTATTTACACAACTGATAAGCAGAAATATTCCTTTGTTAGTTGCTGAAGGCGTATCGAAAGCGGTAAACCTGTTTTCTTGTGTTTCTTGATGCCTAAAAGTGGGTTGAAGGTCAAGTCTAGTGTCTTTTTGAATAAAAACTGTTCAGTTACATTTTAAAACGTGTTACTTTAACGCAGGTTCTCAATCAACACAAATCTCATTGACCCATAAAATCGTCGATAGATCGAAAGCCTCCAATTCAGCACTATGTGAATCACGAGTTTTTGTATTCGCTTCGTGTGAATATGTGCGAACGTGATACTTAAAAATGCACAATTTCAAGGCGGATTAAGAACAAGACATCAGCTTGGCCTAATGACAAGGAATTAGAATCGATAAGGGACCGTGAAATATTGCAGCAGGTAAAAGAAGCTGCAATAATCCAGTCGTTATCACTAGTTTCGGACACCAAGATTCTTAAAAAGTCTTCGAAAAAGCTTGTAAAATGATAAAACTGTATGTTTCAGGTACCAAATGTGATTTTGACAGACCCAACCATCTGGAGATTTGTCTGAATCACCGGTCTTTAGTGTCTCATTACTATTCCAGAACGTTAAAACAAACGCCATAACGGTTACAACGTCTTTCTTCGACCATAAACCATCAGAAAATTCTGTTCTTACCGAGTAAAGGTTGCCCATGGTAGCGCTGGTAGGTGGAATAACGTTGTTGACGAAGAAGAACAACGCGTCTTCTGGACGTAAATGAATGCGTTTGCGGATGAGGAAGTAGAATTGGCCGACGGTCAGGTCTGAGGGCACCAGGTACTTCTTCTTGTCGAGATCGCCGATGCGGGCCTTTGGTGCTTTCTCTACGATGACCTTTAAAGAAAAACTGCAATTAACTTTATGCTCTTGTCGGGTGAAACTTCTTGGCAGGAGTTAAGGTCTTGGCAGCGACAACTTTTTTCGTTTTCGTTTACAAACAAATCGACGGCATCGCAAAAAAAATCGCTTGCTTTGTATTGTTTATTTATATTTTTCTTTTTCCTTCGTCGATGAGAAGAACTGGCTCGTGAACGTGCTAGTAGATGTAATTATCATATGATTTCATCGCTTGGTGTTCGTTCGCCTTGTGTACGCTCAACCGTCTTGCCAATGAGAAAACTTTTTCACTTTTTTTTGTTGTTGTTGGAAATCTAGATTTGTGACTTCAACTCTATGTTGTTGTTGTCTTGGCGTTGAGGCGCATTAAAGAACGACTCGTCATTGTTCTGACGCCTTATCAGACGACGAAAGCTTCCGAATTCTCCCGTAAATAATCGTAATTTGCGCTGGACGGACAAAGAACGACGCTCAGCTTGAAAAAATTCGCGACGAGCTAAGCTTGACCTTGACTCGGTTCGACGGACTCGATTTCTAGCCTCGGGAAATGTACATTTTGCGTTGTTTATGTAGGACAAAGGTAATCCAGTCTGTATGAGATTTCGAGACTGATAACCAGAACGAACGCGATGACTCAGAATTTCATGAAATCAGGAAAATTTTCAGACATTTTTGTTTTCCGTTCCGATTTGTTATGGAAACCACTTCGCCAATCGAATCGCCCAACTCATCGCGATCTCAGATTATTGCCTTGTTTGTCCAGCCATGACGAAAGTCGCAACAATTCCAATGCGAAGTTTGCTTTTCTTTGTTGTCAATTTTTATTTTGTTTTGCTACTTACGGGAACTCGGTCTGGGTACTTCTTGCGGATCTTGTCTCCTTCAGCTCGGCGCTTCTCGAAAGGATGCTCTTCTTTGTATTGGAATTTCATATTTTATTACGATAGCTCTTCGACAAACACTTGAATTTCAAATGAAAAGTTTTTTCTTCTGCTTTATTTTTAAAACGCAATTGATCTAAGGGCCTTGTAACAAGTTGTATCGCTTTGGCGTGCGCTGGAGTCGATAGAGACTGCAACCGAGGGGCTTGCGATTTGAATTTTTTACCGTTAAACATTCTGACATGAATTTTTAACTTCAAGTCAAAACAAGTGAAAAGTTTTCTCTCTTATTTGATATTTTCATGAAAGAAAATGCCAATTGGTTGTTAAATCTTTGTCCAAATCTTTTTCAAGTGACGGATGAAACGGTTGATCTTAACTTTACTAGCTAAGTGAACTGAAATTGGTGCAAGCTACAAGGCAAGTTCTGATAACAACGCTTTTCAAGTCTGCAGCGTTTCTGATTGTAAAGGGACTTGAATCGGGAAATCCAAATCCAGTTTGATTAAAAAAACCTTTGAAACGGAATAATGGTTGAACTACTATGTTTAAAAGCTACAAATATAACAGGTGACCTTAAATCGGTGCGTTACACATCACTCCATAGACGAATAGCCAGTCTTCATCAAGTGATGACAAAGGCAAAGCCTGACAAGACCCACATTCTTAAGGCGTAAGGTGGCATCTTTATCTGATGATGATGCATCACTCCTTAGTTACAGCTGTACTTCATCATTGTCATAGGGATTTTGAATTTACTTTTGTTTCAACACCGTTAGGGTCCGTCCGGCACAAAACTAACAGCGAATTTGTGCGTTACTAAAGTAACCAATGCTATTTTATCAGCTCTTTGGGGGTTTTTTACGTGATTAAATGTATTTTATGTGATAGTTCATACTCTTAGTACACAACAATTTACGTTGTTCTTATCCCTATAACGTCCAAAAACTTAAGATTTACACTTGTTACTTTATTGCCGGACCGACCCTATCATGTTTCAAAAGTATGCAAATTTATTAAACAAACAACGTCATTAAGACTTTATGTTTGATTCTAATGATTATATTCAGGCTTTAGTGACACAAGTTGACCGAATAGGTCTACAAGACTTTATAAACTTTGTAATTGTTGAACAATAACTGACTGTACTAAGTTCACGGAGTATTGCACAAAAGTCAAAATTATTTTTTTTTTCATTAAGATTCCAAGAAATCTAATCAGAAATCTCAAAGTTAACAAGTTCAGTGTAAAAACAAACTTTCAAATTTCGATGCCTAATGAAGCATTGACAACTCAACTCTAGATGCAACAAGTTAGGCATAAACAACATCAGACTTAAGAAAAGCACAACGAAAATGGGGATTCTAAGTCGCTGAGATGCAGCAATGGCTGAAAGTTCTTAAAAATCAATTCTAAACACCATGATAATTGTTAATAAAGTCGCATTTACGGTAAAGTTTTCTAAAAAGTTTTCAATTTTAAATCTCATCTCAATGCCCAATTGATTAGGATTAAAAGCAAACGTTCAGTCTCCATGACACTGTCCATGAACTGAAAAAAAATCATTTAAATCCCGGTTTAAATTATTCCGATTCTGCTTTCATTTAAATCTTCGCAACCTGTTGATGGCGGCAAATGGAGAAAATACATCACGTACATCAATTTGTTAGCGTTGAAGGTTCATGAATGGATTAAGCGTTGACAACATCATGCATCAGCTAAAGTTGCGATGGATTTGATTACAGGAACGATTTAAGTCTGTTTTGCTTCACGAACGGGGGTTCGATGCTTGATGTCACGGAGTTCGGTGCCGGTCAGGGTTCAATGTGGGTCAGAACCCTTAGGAAGATGATAATGTAATTACTTTTGTGAGATTGGAATCATTCAAGCTCCAGCCGACACCGAAATGTGTACAAAAACGCGTGGGCAGTCTCGATATTTCGATGTTCACTCTATAAACGGCCTTGTTTAACATATTTCAGCACCGAAAACATCTTTTTCGCACTCGAGGTGTTTTTTCGACGAGGGTGACACTGTTAATTAAATTTGTAAAACTTCTCGCCTTACTTGCAAGCATTTGAATTTAATCAGGAAGCGACAGAGACGCGCCCCATCAATTTGGATGTGAAATTACCCCGCGCCCCATGTGGTCGAAGCTGCCTTACTCCCGAAACAGCCTTTGATTGGACGCCAAAGCGTCATCATTCTCAGTGGCGCGCGATTTGAATAGAAAAAGAAGATCAAAGCAGATTTGTAGTTTGTAAAACTTATTACGACGAAAATATGTGCGAAAATCTAATTTTAGACTCATTCAGTTGAGTTCGAGGAAAATAAGATTTGCAAGTTTCTCTTTCGGCCACTGCAGTTCATGAGGTGAACCCAAAATAAACATCGATTGATTGACCACGACGAATTGCAACTTTTTATAGATCGAATCAAATGATTGCGAACTTCAAAAAAAAACTTCGCGAAAGAACGTTTTCAACTACCGTGAGAGAAAAAGAGCGCCAAGAATTCACTATGAGTGGGTTAAAAATAGTATCTAGCGAATTTTGACGTTTAAATGCATGTACCCAATTGACTCAGTCTTCCACAAGCAACCAAGACAAGAAGATCTCTGAACATTTACCCAAAGGATAAACACAGCAAGCAAATCAATATAAGTAAGCGGAAGGGAAAAATTCAAATAACTTTGAGCTGAAAGGCAAATAAAGCGTCCTAAGTGATTGGTTAGTTGTAAAATTGAATTCGATTCGAAGCTTAAGACAGTGGGAGAAATTACTGAATCGAGTGAAGTGAAGCAGCTTTTTGGCCGGGACTTATTCGACTCACTCTCAATTCTCATTGTCTCGAGACGAGAAGAAATTAGGGGAAAATAGTTCAATGCCAAGTGTACTGAAATCATTAAAAGTGAAAGATAGAATGCCATGTCAACGCCACCTGATCAAGCCTGGGACGTGACAAAAAGAAAATTGTGACAGTTTTCAGCGAAAACTTTTGGAATAATTGCTGTGAAGTTAAAACATAACCTAAAAATTTAATAAAGATTGGCTTGATAACTTTAGATGGTACTGAACTAGACTCGAAAGTTTTCAAACTACATTAGACAGTTTTGATTAAGCTTCATCCAAAAATTATGTCCATAAATTCCTGGAAATTTAGAAATTAGAAAATCTTTAAGACGGTTTTGATTCTCACAATTTTCTAACAATTCCTTACATCTTGTTACAGTCAACATGCCTTCGACAATGTTCCGCGACTACCTTGACCTCGTGATTGGACCAAACCAGTCAATCACCAGAAAAGCCACCTTCCAGAGCTCCTACTGGACTGCTTTGTCAGGAAAGCGAGACCTACGCGCCCATGAAAAGAATCCGGAACCATACATAAGCACCCGAGGACCAGTTGCTGACCGCGTCAACGACGCCAACTACCACTACGACGCTCTCAGCAAAAATATTTATGGGTTAACGCCAAGGCGCATTACCGTTAAGCAACAGCGAGAACAAGAATAAATTTGACGATTGAAAATTAATTTTTTATCTGTTTTGATTGTTAAAAGTTCAAACTAATCGGGAAATAACGGGCTTTCAAGCCAACCAGCATTTCATATATCCCGATAGCCGAAAACGTTCAAAAAACATTCAAGAACAATTTTATCCAAATTTCTGCTAAAACCTTTCATGTGCAGCGAGATACCAGCCTCAAAATATTAACGTGAATCTCATCGATTATTATTTATTATTTAGACATTGATCGAATCATCCCATTCTGAAGTCGTCAAGGAGCTCGCATCGAGTCACAAAAATTCAAAATAAAAACAGAATTCAAGCTGTCAAAATCATGAATCGAATAAATCCCGCGCAGCAACATACAATTCAAAGTGTAACATGAAAATGTAAAGACTCAAGAGAAAGAGAAGGGGACGGAATAATCGTCGTCATTCGCGACCTGTTCACACTGCGTGTAGATTAAAAATATCATCTCTCATTTATCGAAAACACCGCAGCCGAGTTTAATTAAGATTTTAACACGCTTTTCACAAAATGTAGAGAATTTACTTGAAGCTAAATTTAAATTAAAATAAAAATTACCGTTTTTTTAAATAAAACATGACTTTGCGATGTCTGGGAAGTGAATTGTGAGTCAAAATTTTGACAACAATGGAAAATTATTTTGGCAATCAACTGACAGGATAATTAAAGTATGTTTAAAGCTTTCGATAGAGTCAAGATATGTTCGCCAAGATGACTAGACAGTTTGAGGCTGACGAATTTTCTATAAGTTTGAACTGAAGAAAGCTTTGGAAAACATCTACTTAAGGAAGCTTTCTAAATTTTTAAGTAAACACTTACACACCTTATTTTGACTTGAATTTTTTTATTTTCTTGTATTTTGGAGTTGATTATTAGTAAGTTTAAGCTTAAAGCGTGACGCATGGATTGCTATCTAACTTTAACTTGAACTCGAAATTTTAAATTTACTTAAGTTTTATTTTTCAAAGGGTGTAAAGTGGGTGGTTCTAGGGGCGGTTGTATCAAATTTGTCTCCTGAATTATTTAACTTGAAACTGTGATCATAAGTAGAATTTAATGGAATATAAACTGCAGCTGAAACTATGATAGAACAAACTAGAAAATGAAACACACTTCATAAGGTGTGTTTCTTAAAAAGATTTCCTTATAAATTTCACTGTTTTCTGATCAGACGCTATTGCTCAGTCAAAGTCATTTCATTCTAAATATAGCAACAAAAATTTCTCCAACCAAATCGACCTCATTCACTCACAGTTTGACAGCAAGTGGCTAAAATTATCAAATTTGCACTTCTAAGTTCTTCACTAGCGCTGTCTAGTAACGAAGCAGCAGAGTTGTCACATTTTTTATTCAACGTAGGCAGCAATAATCAGATGACACAAAGAACGACTTTGTAACCAGTTGCAAGTGTGCAAATTTAATTTCCGACTCATTCACAATCGGCTGCCAATTACCAGCGTTTCATTTCAGATGCTGATTCGATTTTGGCATCCGTTACGATCCTGCAAACAAGCACCTGATGCACTTCATCTCATTGCCGAGCGTTTTGTTCTGTTGTCAGCCGGCTGGAATTGATTGAAGATTTTGTCGGAGGCGACAAACATCTCGCTCTCACACCCGATTTGGGGAAATTTTCATTCGGTGACCCCCGTTCGTTCTGGCGGCGGATGGATGCGATGGAAGCCTTGATGAGATCACCACACAATTTGTTATTTGATAACAAGTGTCGCCAACATGACAATAAAAAATGGAAAATTAAACATCAATAAGCCATTCCGTTCATTAAGCAAAAATGTAATTATTTGACTGTAAATTATAAACACTCGTCGTAATGGAAAGCGCAATAAAGTTAAGCAATTAAAGCTGGGAACGGACGGGAAGAAATGTGAAGCTGATGAAAGTTGCCTCTTGCCTAACTCAATCACTCTGCTGTTGTTCTGCAAATGTTTTTGAGGAAAATAAGAGACGTATTTTGATAAAAATAAATTGAATTATATCCAGCAGAGAGCTGAAAGGAACACAACAAGGTTCTGATGGAGAGAAATGCGCTTTTACGTAAGCGCAGCTTTTTTTTCCATTAAAACATAACCAGAAAGAATTGAAACTAGTTGAAAGAGATGGAAAGAAATTATCCTTAATTGTGAAAGCATGTCATTCACTCTCGCAACGAAAACAAAAACTTTTTCAAATTGTTTTAAAGGAAATTCCGAAGCTAAACTCGATTTATATTCACACCAAATCTTGAGCAACGCCAGCAACTGCCCGAGGAGATGCAAAGTTACGAAAATCAAGTCAACAAGTTGTCCCTTCAATTTAAATGCGAATTATTGTTCAAATTTCTTGCGAGCAATGAAATTACGACTTGATAGACGTTCACTCAATTTTCATGAACTCACCATGCGACATTAAATCGCTCGACACCATTTTTCATCAAATTAGGGAAGGTTTGGCGGGGTTGTAACAAGATTTTTGGGAGATTCGATGGCGTTATGCATTACGTAATATGTTTTCCGGAAGATTTTGAGATTTTTTAGTTTTTAGTAAGAATTTGAGGCCAGAATTTTTGCTAGGATTTGAACCTTGACTAGATTGAAAAAACTTTTGACTAGGATTCGACTGGCTATTCCACCTTCCCAATCTCTTTACATGTTCCTGACAACATTCCAATGTAAGCGAAAAGTTCCCAAAAAAACTCCAAACAGTTTCCATCCACAAACCTACCCAATCTTATGACGTCACTTACACACGTCATCACAAATTTAGTGCCAGCATACAAATGAGATCCTATTTTGACGTCATTTTGGGGGTGTTGAAGCAAAAAGTCATAAACATTCACCCCCGCATTGTGAAAATGTTTATTTTGATCGGATTTAGATCTTTTTCGGTAGTTCGAAACCGAAGGCGGAAGGAGTTTTTGACCGTATATGGTGCGGATTTGCAGATACAAAAGTTTGCAAGATTCTTCTCTGCTCGCAAACTGTAATTTAACTTTTGCCGAAGGAACTTTCAAGATTAAAAGTTCGGCTTGTTACGATCTACTTTATCAACGATACATGACGTTAATGTGTTTTTCACTCCGATTAGCACATCCGCAGCACAAGTTTTAATATCTTATTAAAAATCGAAACAGTGTCGCGTGCGATGGGAAGACGAAAAAATAAAATTGACTCTAATGAGAGAATTTGGGCTTAATTTGGTCACTGGAGGCCACTGCTGCCGAGAGAGAAAATTGATTTCAGTATAATTTGAATCTGATATGCTCGAGGTCTTCGTCTGCCCCCGCTTGATACTTAGGGGAGCGAAAGCCGTCGACAGCACAAGCTAAGACTACAGAAATAATAATCATAAATAATAAATTTAATTTTTTTCCTTTACAGTGACTCGCTCTCTCATATTTCTTATGTTCTTCATCATGATGTTACATGAATCGAATATTAACTCAAGTGGGAATAATATTTTTAGCTGCCACATTCCCTTATATTGGCGACCATCTAGGGTAAGAACTGTTTTGAGATTTATTGCTTTTGTTTAAGAGTGAAATTTTGCCGGTTGAAGCACATCAAGTGTTGAAGGTTGAGTCAAAACAAAGACGAAAAGTTAAGTTTTAAGAAAAACTAGGTCTTCGTGGTTTCTTGTCGTAGTTTTCTTCTTTTTTTTTCTCCAAAATTTCGACACCACAACTTGTCTAAGACGTTTCCCCTTCTTCTAAGCTAACGAATCCGTTGCGACGAAAATTTCGCACTTGAATTGCTTCATGGTTGCTTTCCTTTTTATTGACTTCACCGCATTTCCTTTAAAGAACTTTGAAGCTTGTTCTTGTTCCTACTTTTCTAAGTTTTTATGAGCTTCGGCTGGAGGTTGCGAGATAAAAAGATTGAAGCGCGAGTTGCGTGAAAATGGTTCACGAATCACGTGTGGGGCTTCGATTGGAGCGCAACAAGTGCCAAGATGTGTGTTTGGGAAGCAAGTTTCCTAATTGATATCACGTGATGGAGTGCGAGAAGTCGGGGCGGCGAAGAGTGAAGGGGAAAGCAACCCCCGTCACTTTCAAACGGTTGGCAGAGGGAAATTGTCAAATTGTCGCCATGAAGGCGTCAGTGCTGTTCATTTAGTTTCATTTTATATTAAATTATATAACATTAACATCAAGCCATGAAGCTTGCTTGCTGTTCATTATTGTTATTCTAGCTCCATTCAACCATCGCTTTCGCTCATTCTCTCGACTTTTCCGAGCTATAAATGTACGAAATGAACCCAAAAACTTGATGACGACAAAGGCATTCGATGCCGAGTTGAAAAAAACCTACGGCTGATGTGTTTGCAGAGCCCTTATTACAGTCATTTTATGTTGTAGGGATTCAAGTGTTGGAAAACAATCATGCGATGGTGCAAAGAAGAGAAAAGCGAGCAGAAAATGTGCTCGGATAAAGTGACATCAATGTCAACGAGGTTCAATTAGAGTGTTAATATCACTAATTAAAGATTGATTATCTTTTTTCAGTTCAAATTGGCAATAAAAAATGAGAAGAATTGATGGAAATAATAGCACAGGATGGAGTTTTGTTACGTGGGATCAACATTTACTAAAGGAAAATCAAGTTTTCAATGTAAAATGAGACATTTACTGGGTCAATTAACAGTCAACAAAGATAGAAATCAGTCATTCAACTTTGTCATAACTGACAACCTTCAGTTATTTATCACTTTTATAAAATTAAAAATCATCAACTCTTTTAGAATTGACAAACATTCCACTCGAGACTCTACAAACAGTTAAACATGTTCACCAAAACTTGTCCAATTCAACTCCAGTTGAAAACAAAATTCCCTTCGCTGTGTCCAAAAAAATATTTTAGACTTCAATGATAGCAACGGAAGCTTTGCCTTAGAAATCGTTCTTGCTTTAAGCTTTTTCGACTTGTTTCACTCGCAAAACCGAAGTTTGAAACTTTTCAAGGGCGGCATCGACGTATAGCAAAGTCAACATCGACTTTAAACTTTGATTGCTTGTTAAACATTGAAGTTGTAGATAAACAAACAAATTTTCAACCCCGGAATTTAAAATCCGCTAAATTTAGAAAGGATTTTTTTTCACTGAAAACCCATAAAATGTGGCTTTTGTGAAAAGTGAAAATCTCAAGTCTTCATGTGCGCGTCTAATATAAACAACAATCTGTTGCACATAAACAGTTTGACAACCCGAACAAGACATTCGCCAAACATGGCAATGCTTTTATTATCGAAAGAGAGAGACGAGACCCGAAGCGAAGTTTGTCTTCGGGAGATTTCCACGATAACACGAAGTCTCTCAATTTTCCATCTGTTTTTCCGAGTCTTTTTCCGAGTCACCCCAAACGCAAGAGAGACCGATGTTCATTGGGTTGTATGCGAGTTGAGTTGCCGCGACTATATTTACCAAAACATTTTTTATTTATCGCAAGCACAACAGGTTTCATTCATAGACGAGACTCAAAGGAAACTAGACGGATTTTGAGCGAAACTCGGGTGAAGATGTTGAAACATTCGAAACAATTAAAGTTCAAAGTTTAAAGTGCACAAAAAGTGACCAAGCATTTAATTTCTGAAACAGTTTTCATTTTCACGGAAATTTAATAAAAATACCCCGTTGAGTGGATCCTGTTGAGATAGTTGTCAGTGAAAGTGAAAATTCAATAAAAAGATAAAAGCGAGTTATGTTGATCAGGGCGATAACAGCGCTTAGCTAGATAATGACGTCGTCGTCGGTGGGGAAAATGTGTGGAAACTCAGATAAGATATGAGACATGAAAAGTGGTGTACAATCAGTTGCGATGAGAAAATAAACTCGATAAACACAAAGTTTCAGCGAATAAATTGTTGAAACAAACAGAAAACTCGGTGAAATAAAAAACAGATTCAAAAACGTGCTTATCATGAGAGAAAGCTCGTAAACACTTGTTGAATTCTAGAAAAGAAAACGAATTTGATTTGCAGCAGAACTTTTGAAAGTTTGAAATCATCGCCTGTTTAATAATTGCGGTCTATTACCAGCAGAGACATCGATCAACGAGATAATCAGGTATTGTAGTTGTGTTTTTGTCATCAACATTATGATGGAGTGAAGTGCAAGAAAGTGTGAAATTAAAACGGACTTCGCAAGTTGTGCTTTAACGGCCGAAGTTTCCGCCGAGCTCGGCAAATTTAAATTTGTTGCCACTTTAAAAACTCATTGTGGAAAGTAGCGTCGTTAAAGTTGCCCTTTTACTCGCTGTCGACTTTTCGTTTTTATTTTTCTTCCTTTATTGTTTTAAAAAAGGTTTCTCTTTCGGATTATAGGATGTTCTTGGGTTACAAACAAGATGAATGTGTTTGGAGGCTTTTTACCGTATAAATCATTAAAATTGGTCTACTTAGAACCATATTGCGTTACATTTGTCACATGACTTCGTCTTAAGACTCGTGTTGTAGGTAGAAAGGCAGAAAGTTCCCCCTCAATTGCCTCCTGAGGTGTTGAATTTTACAATCAAATTACTCGGAGCGATTTTCCATCTCCAGCTTTTTTTTGTCTTCTGTCTCGTCAGTGTGAAAAACTCATCAATTAATCACGATTTGTGGGCCGTTGGCAGGTTACGTCAAATGATTTATGTGTGAAAACGGATTTGGGTTGGAAAACTTTAGGGGAAAATAGATTAAATTTGAAATTCTTGGTGTGGAATTAGAATTTAAATGATTTTTTAAAAACTATGAAAAATCCTGTGAAAACTCAAAATTTCCTGTAAAACTCAACCTCGGTTTCACTTCGATTCTATTTATACAAATCCCTTCAATCCACCCACAACAACATTTAAAGCCACGAAAACTCCATTTTTACACGACAACGCAATTCGATCTCCAGCAATTGCACCCCATGACCGATCCATCAATCATTGACGTCATCCGTCGACAACCCCAACTGCTAGAAATCGATAAACGATAAATTGATAACACAGCAGACGAAAAAGGTGATAAAAGCAGGGCATAATAAAAACGGTTCTAATTGATTAAGGAAATCATCGGTGATGTGAAAACGCGACGGCAGATGAGAGCAGCGAAGGGAACAACTTTAAATTTTCCGCGTGGATCGAATGAAAGGTCAAAATCTAGGCAGACCTTCAAAACCCGAGCTTGTCTTACAAATTTCCTTCTGGAAATCTTTACAAATGTGCGGCTTAAAAGAATATTTGGCATTGTTGTGCGTTGGCTGACCTGGAATATTTAGACGAGAGAATGAAATTATAATTAATGCGAGCGGATCACTTTGAATTAAATGGTGGCTTTCTTCCCGCACAGCTTCTGCAGATGACACAGGAACATGAAATCAAATGCTAG
This sequence comes from Belgica antarctica, assembly GCA_000775305.1. Lineage (NCBI taxonomy): Eukaryota > Metazoa > Arthropoda > Insecta > Diptera > Chironomidae > Belgica > Belgica antarctica. Next base: position 66,310 of record JPYR01000378.1, read on the forward strand.
CGACGAAAAAAGTGAATTTCAAGCGTCCAATGAATTTGGAGAGTCGTCGGAAGACACGAGCGGATTCTTTGAATCTTCCAGTACTATAAATAATGAGAAACTTTACAAAGCAAGCACACCTGAGCAATTCCCCGAGAACGCTAATAGTAGATTAAGGTCTAGGATGAAGATGCAACAAGTATGTTCGGCTGCAGCAAATGTAGCTAAAAAGTCTCTCATGTTGTGTGACAGTTTAACCTAAATTGAATTTTTCTCCCTTCATTTCTTTCCTTCCCGCTTTCAAACTTATTCAGCTAGCGCAAACTAACGCCGATCCTTCGGATATGACAGACTCGAGTTCTCAAAGTGATGATTATGGAAATTGTCGGGGACGACGCAAAGCGACATATTTGAGTTCATCGTCGATAGCACGAAGGAAAAAAGGAGCCTTGAATGCCAAGGAAAGAAACCTTCGACGCTTGGAGTCTAATGAACGGGAGAGAATGCGGATGCACAGCTTAAACGACGCTTTTCAGGTAGGTCGACTCGTGTGTTTGCTAGAAGTTATGATCAAAAGTTGCAAGCTTCAGCTTGTGATCGAACTTTGCAAGCTTGTTCTTGAAGTTTTCTTGCTTTGTCACCGCTAAGTTGTTTGCGTAGTAAACATCGGACATCGCTGAATTGGATTAAAAGCGACGGAAAAAACTGAGAAACAGAAATTTTCTTAACGAAGCCTTGAAAGTGAAAAGTTTTGAATGAACTGCATAAAATTCCCCTGGTCTGCACGACCACTCGGTGGATCAATGTTCAATCTTCCCTTCCCCAAAACCTCCCACAAGCTTCGAGACACCAAAATTTTCCAGTTCCTTAAACTTTATTAAAAAGTCCAATCAAATCTCAAAACTCCTTCATGAGAAGGTCACATTCATGCGAATTACAATTCAGATCAAAGAAACAATCTAGCAGCATACAAAGTATTCTTCATTTCGATAACAAGACTTGTGCAAAGTCGAAAATTAGTCGATAACACAAGTCAAAGTCTGGTGGAAAGAAACGCACAAACAGTTCGCGTTCTATTTCTTCGCCCCCTAAAATATGTACTCATTAACATTTTCCATTAAAATTCTAATAACGTCAACAATTTATGTGCGAAGCAGCAACACCCGCAGCCATCATCAGTTGAATGTGTATCGAATATGCAAAAAACGACACCAAAAGTGACATGAATTTTTCTTCTTGCCGTCGATCAAACAAAATGTCCATCAAAAATTCCGAGAACGTCGCTACACAGCCGGGGATTAGAATTTTTGGGAAGAAGAAGTGTTCTAGAGCATGGCACTAAATTAATGGAAAAGCAGACATATTGGTTTTGAAAGAAAATTAATTCTTAAGAAAATAACGAAAGAAAATTTTGCGCTGCTTAAGAATTTTCAGTTATAAATAGTTTACGTTCCTAGAAGTTTTAGAACGATTTAAAATACTTTTCAGACAAGATTCTGTTAATTAATTATTTAATTAATTAATTGTTAAATATTTTGAGAACATTCTAGGATATCTTTTTACCATAAAACAATCAGTTTTCTGGCCAATTGACGATCGCACTGTCGTTTCCTTGAAGAAACCGGCCAGATTTTTATTCCGTTCATGTCAGTTTCGAGAAAACACAAAAAGTTTGTTGCTAATTCCCGCATCGTCCTTATAATTAAAACTTTGTCAAATGATGTGATTATCCTGATTTATGATTTTTCCGCCCGCCCCCGAAGCGACCCGATTTTTTACAATCTTTTGTTTGTCTTTTGAGCCATCACGTAATATTTTAATCGAGTTCACGTATCAATTCCCAATCCCGTTCTACTTCCACCCGCGCGTGTATGCACAAAAGCTTTGACGAAGACGAACTTTTAATCATCGTCGCATTATTAAATATCCGTGTTAATCACATTAAACTATCGTTCACAGTCTCTCCGGGAAGTTATTCCGCATGTGAAGAAGGAGAGACGACTGTCGAAGATTGAAACGTTGACTCTCGCCAAGAACTACATCACGGCGCTGACGGAGGTCGTAATAGCGAACAACAACAGCAGCGGCGCAGGATTTCAGCAGCCAAACATTTGCAATACCGAAATTTCAAATCTAATTTCCATAAACAATAGCGTCGTAATCAATCCGAGACAAGACGTCAATAATAATGAACAGGCAACGAGGACGGGTCGGAACAATGCGATTCCTAATGACGATCAAGATGCGTCTAACGATTTGGGTGACTTGGAGCCTAGTCTCTTCACGAATCCGGCCGATCCCTTTGAAATCATCTAAACTACGTGCTCAACAGTGTTATTTCTTAGATGTTTATCATTAGTGACTAGCTTTTAAATTTAGGCAGCTAAAAGAAACGTCCAAAAATAGATTAATTGAAAAGATGCTTAAATTGATTAGTCGGTAAGGGCGGGCGCGGAATTTTGTGAGGGAAAATATTTTATCACTTAAAGTTTTAACAAAAATTCGCCGCTAAGAAGATTTTCCGTTAATGTCACGTAAAAAGTTCTTTGCTGAGCTGCTTTTTGGGTCAGCACAACACGATTTCACATTTTTTCACTCCCATGAATTTTTTTTTCGTGTTTGAATAGAGTAAAATCAACATTGAGTGATTAATTCTGGTCCCCGAGAGGCGAGAACGTCTATTTGCGCTGTTTGATGATATGTTTACAAGTAAATGCAATTCTAATGTTCTGCCGAAGAATCAGGGGAGATTATGTTGTTGGGACACGGAGGCATTGCTTTTGCATAGGATCGCCGGTGATGGGGGGCGGTTAAGAACCAAGACAAGGTGGCAAAGAATTAAGCTTAGTTCTGATGGATTTACATGGTGACTTGTGGTTGTTATCTTAATTTCACTGAGTCGCCATTGGAGACCATTGAACGACGTGACCCGGACTGTGGAAAAATAAAATTTTCGTTAAATCGAGTGTACGACGCGAGATTTTTACGACCGTTAACTGACCAGTAGCGCCATGAGCTTTACTTTTGTTCTCAGTTCAATTTCGGAACCGTTAGAATCTCGCGCCGTACACACGTTAAATCAAAGCTTGAATAGATTGGTGCTTTGGAAGGTCAATCTTGGTGGTACAAACGGCCAGTATTAGGTAAAGGATGGACGACGAAAACTCTACGCAAGACTGGACGTGTAATTTAGAAGCTTAAATTCAAAGTACATTTGCAATTTTTAATGTAAAATTGTCTTCTCAAGTCTTGTGTTAACAGACATCTTCATACAAGATTGGAGGAATACTTAAGAAACTTAAGTTCTTAGTAAGGATGTGTACTTAGAATTTCAGTTCTTTATCACTAAACTTTTGTGAAGTTGTCTCTGGCAGAGATTACTTCATGAAAGAATGGGTAGGAAAAAGAAATTTGCAGAATTAGTTAACACATGAAAAATTAAGTGTCTAGGTTTTGTAGTTTTGATCAAGTCTTGTGCAAAGTAATCGCTGGAATTGAAATTAAAAGGGTTTGTGTCGAAAATAGGACAAAAATTATTTGAAGCAACTAATAAGAAAAAACATCAACCAACGAATACTTCATTCAAGACCGGAAAATGAATAAATCTAGTAAATTAAATCGAAACCTCTAGTTTCGAAGAATTCTTTGGTTTAGCTTTACACAAGACAGCTACACAAGCTAACCTTAGATTTTCCACTTTCTCTCCATCTCCAGTCTTGAGTAAAGTAGTCGCTGCATCAACTTATCAATTAGGAAGTCAATTTTCATTTGTTCAATCGAAAGAAAAACTTTTGTAGTTCAATTTTCGCGTTGGAACGCTAAAAAATTAGTTCAAAAAAGATTAATTTAAGCTCCTATCTCTGAATGTAGTTGATTTAAACTAACTTAGCCTAGTTCATGTGCGCACTTCGTGGATAAAAGCATGATTATCTGTATCAACGTCATTCGCCCTCCCGCTCTGAGTCGGTGGGGGCGAAGATTCTTGAAAGAATTATCAATGTTATGCGCTTTTTGCTGTGACAATTGTGCAAATGACATCTACTGATGTTATTCGACTCGGAGGGGAGAAAAGGAAATAAAAATAAGATTTGAGACGTAAGTGGAGAAAGCAAAGCCAGAACAAATCAGTTGTCGTGGAGATTAATACAATGGAAGCGTGTTTTACCACAGGTAATTTGAGATGAAAGCGATCCTGAAAGAGAAAGACTCGCGAATGTCATTCGAGAGCAAGAAGAAAGCGAGATTTTCATTTGAAAATATTTTTTTATTCACGGAAGCTTTTCTGCGGTTTTCATGTCTGTTTGGGGAGAAACAAAGAGAACGTTTGATTAAAAGCTGATCATCAGAGCGATTGGAAACTTTCGACGGGTGTTTGAGTCAATCAGTGAGGGCAAGTACAGCAACATCATCAGCCGAAGCTAATTTCAAGCGTAAACGAAACTTTGTTGCGGTTTTCGTGTGTAAGGCTCATCATCGAAAGCTTTCAAGTCGCGGTCGATTGGGACGAAGTCTTTACCTGTTGCTTCTCGGATGCTTCCAGTCGCCGGCTCCAGAGACCTGTCCGCCTGTAAATCAAACAAATTAAGACATAAGTTTAGTTTCTAATGTATCCAAAAGTAGGGAAAGTCAAGAATCATGAGAGATATCAGAGATTTAGTTGCTATCATCTTCCTGGTGAATCGTTCCAGGATCAAAGTATATTAAAAATACCATCATGGTAGTGCACGGAGGTGCGTTGGACAATTTTAACAAGCATTTATTCATATTTACCTGTTTGAAGGCTTAGGTCAGTTCTCAGCTGTAAATGTCGGCGCTGACCTGCAAGTGGAACGAAAGAAAGACTTGGATGATTAGTCGAGTCGAATGATAGTGTAAAAAAGGGATTCGGTGACAAGTCAGTGTTAAAATTGAATCATATTCGCCTTTGGAGAATATTAGCGTATATTAAACATAAGCATCACGTTGTAAAAACGGAATGGCCAATAAAGAAACTGTTTAAAAGTAAAGCTTACCTCGTAGCTCATGATTTCAGCTACACACGATGATCCCACAGATAGATTCTAGTCAGTTTTTCAGATCGCCTGCAAGGAAAAAACGAAGAACTTGGTTAAAAGTTGTCGTCAAGCATGTTTCTAAGATATTCTCGTGGCTCTAATGCGTGTTCAGATTAACATTTTTCCACATTGGTTTTTTTGTGTCATATTCAGACAGGGATAACTGTTAATAAAATATCGATCATCATGATAAACGCAAGAGCAGCGACTGAATCTTCTAACTTAAAAGAAAACACAAAGTTTTGTGCAAATATTCACCTGAATCGATACGAGCCGGCAGATGATGGAATTTCGTCGATTCTTTAAGTCTGAAAACAGAAGACGAAAGAAACCGTCAGTGAAACTTGATTCAATTCGTTTAGATTCCGGCGATTGGAAGGGAGTTTTGTCAGTAAGGTACCAGTCTTCATGGAAATCAGACTGGGGCGGTAAATATCATCATTAAAGAGGAAGCCGAGAGCGTTTATGAAACCTGATGCTTACCTGATGCCGGTCGAACTTCTCCGCATGGCAATTTCTCTTCGTTCAGAACCTGAAAATTGATAAACTTGGTTAATTCAAGGTTTTACAGAGGGTTGTAGTGATGAAGCGTGGCTATTATCAGAAGCAGAACTGATCAACACGTTCCATTGAATTTCAATGGAGTCAGAAAGGGGATGAACCATTTGAAATCACTTGGATTTACTCATCATTTGAGGTGCAGACATGTGCTTTCGAAAGGAAGACTTACTTTTTCTAGAGAATTTTGTCCAGCTTCGGGAAATCGTCGGTCTTCATTCTGGAAAAGACAAAAGTTCATTAAAATTAGTCGCTTCGAGGTGAAAAACAAAAAAAATCAACGTTAATCAGGAAGACTAATCATAAGCTCAACAAATTAAATTCTGCCTTAAGCAAGATTATTCATCATGGAGACTTAAGCCGAAGCTTGAAAGGAAATGATTCTTACCAAAGTCGGATCCACGTGCTTGAAGGTTAGAAACGCCAATTTCACAGCTTTTCTCCAAATTTATTCAGAATTCCGTGCCGCAGTGACAGGCACTGTCGTCGGCTGTTGCTAGCTCAGCATTTTTATTGATTTTAATCACTGGCTGTTTAATTAATCAAGTTTCTTCAAAGGCGATGCGTTCTTGTTGAAGGCAGAATTAGAAAGAACGTTTGGGGATCAGCAGTTTCTGAAGTCGGTTTTGTCAACCGATTCAACTACGAAGGGAAAGTAAAGCGCGCAGTTTTCATTGAAATCGAAGGGCGAACAACTTCTTCAAAGGTGGCACAACTACAAAGCCCCTGAAAATCTACTCCCAACCGTTTAGAATCTCTCTCTTTCTTTTCTCTTCGAGTATTTTGATCACAATCATGGCAGTCGGAAAAAATAAGGGTAAAATAATTGTTTACACTGCCTTTCTGACCTCAAAAACCGGCTGCAACTCTTCGCAACCCACCGCGTCAAGTGAACAATATGAAGTAACTAATACAAAGCGTTTTTTTCGTCAAAATTGCAGGCTTGGCCAAAGGTGGCAAAAAGGGAACCAAAAAGAAGGTCATCGATCCGTTCACCCGAAAGGATTGGTATGACATCAAGGCTCCATCGATGTTCGCCACTCGCCAGGTCGGCAAAACACTCGTGAACCGCACGCAAGGAACTCGCATCGCTTCCGATGGACTCAAGGGTCGCGTGTTTGAAGTTTCGTTGGCCGATTTGCAGAACGACAACGACGCCGAGCGCTCGTTCCGCAAGTTCAAGCTGGTCTCTGAAGACGTGCAGGGACGTAATGTCCTCACCAACTTCCACGGAATGGATCTTACCACAGACAAATTGAGGTAAATATTTTTTGCGGGTCGACCTAACCTCAACTCATGCACGTCTCGATTTCACTTTTGTTTTAGATCGATGGTTAAGAAATGGCAAACTTTGATTGAATGCTATGTCGACGTTAAAACTACCGACGGCTACACTCTGCGCGTGTTCTGTATTGGATTCACCTCCAAGGACAACTCGTCTCACCGCAAGACTTGCTACGCTCAGACCTCTCAAATCAAGACCATCCGCAAGAAGATGACCGACATCATCATTCGCGACGTGTCCACCTCGGACTTGAAGGAAGTCGTCAACAAGCTGTTGCCCGACTCGATCGCCAAGGATATCGAGAAGTCGTGCCACGGAGTCTACCCATTGCACGATGTTTACATCCGCAAAGTGAGTTCACCTGCAGTTGTGCAACCTGAAGCTGTGCTGACCAGCTGCTGTCGCTCTCGTTTTAGGTGAAGGTGTTGAAGAAGCCACGTTTCGATTTGTCGAAGCTTTTGGAACTCCACGGAGACGGTGGAAAGTCGGCAGAACCAACCGCCGCAGCTGCTACCGCTGAAGGTGTGCCAGTCGAGCGACCAGAAGGATACGAACCACCAGTCCAAGCCGCCGTCTAAACAATTCCATAAGAGCGAACCATCCCGGAAGGACGATGGATCAATCGTGTCAATTACAGCATTCTGAACACGATTTGAAAAATACAGAAAAATTTGTAAAAGAAGATCAAACCAGCAGACGACTCCAGCACGAAGATTGAACAACTTTGAGCGAGATGTTGGGACTATCGACGGAAGCGAAGTTTTTCGGTCTTCGTGTTAGAGTCCTTCAGTTAAATTGTGCATTTTTTACAGGAGTTCAGGTAAGGAGTTGAGTTTGTTTAAAACTAACAAATTTTCATGTCTTTTCAGGAACAAAAACAGTTGGACAAACACAAACAAATTAAAAGGTGAGGAACAATTCAATTTCTATCCCCGAAACATCTTAAATATGATGTTTTTCTGTTTTATTTTTCGTCTCTGAAATGAAAATCCACGCGATTATTTCATTCTTGTGGACAAACTAAACTCTGACTCGGCCTTCAAGTCGATAAGTCAGAAACCCCATTGCTGGTTACTAATTTTGATTTAATTCTTGTTTTAGCTACGAGATTCCGAGCTTCCTGCATCGATCGTTCCTGCGTTTCTGCCTTTAAAGGTGAGTTGAATAACTGAAACAGTTTCTTGTAAAACATTTTAAATGATGATCACCTAACTCAGCTCGCTTTGACTGACTGTGAAGATAAATTGTTCCCCACAAATCCTACGCAAAAAAAATTTAGTGGAACTGACTCGAGACTTTTGAAAGTTAAAAAACTCAAAGTTTACTCATTACTAACATCAAACTTACTTTTTCTTACAGTTGAACCTTGAGTATCATCCCAAGAAATGTACGGATATGATCCCGAGTCAG
>JPYR01000379.1:33553-50914 GCA_000775305.1 Belgica antarctica
AACTTCACGAAAATGCCTTGCGACAACTACATGATCGTGTCAAAGCTGCTGTTCAGTAACGCATCTGAGGACATGGTCAACATCGAAGAGGTGAAGACGCTGATCAAGGACATTTTCGACACCCGGCAAGCAAAACTGAGAACTGCGATCGACTCGATGCTTACCGGCAACAGCCAGCTCGAAGGCGGCGGCAAGGTTTCCTTCAACAATCTCACTTTACTTGAGATCAACACAGCCAGGCCATTCCTGCCTTTCGCTAGTGATCTGGTTGCACGACTTGAGCGCGTCTATCAGCAACACAACATGAGCCTAAACGACACATCGCACTCAGCTTCGCACTTTTCATCGTCGAATAATTGAAATACGCCAAGGTTTGGTTCGTTTTAAGCTTTTTCTAATTTAAATAAATTCTAAGCGAAAAGTAAAATCAAAATTAAAACTCCTAGGACTATTGTCAGCCAAATTAAAATGCAGGTTTTCTTCTTCAACGCTTTGATCTGCAACTCACGAGCCTTCTCCAACTGATCCGTTCCCTTGTCCACGTTCTGCAGGGCGTTTTCAGTTTCGTACTCGATGACTTGGATTAGCGAGCCCTGTTCCATGACTAGCGTTGATATCTGGATGAACATTTCGTTCACCTCCATCAAAGAAGTTTCGAGTTCGGCGAGTTTGTTGTGTCGTTGGATAATTTCGCGAAGTTCTGATTGAGCTTTGTGTGTTTCTTCTAGTATCTAAAAAGTTTGATTCGTCATTAGTCATTAAGTTTTAAGGACCTTTTGAACAATTTTCTTACATTTCCTACAAAAAGCGACGGCGTGGTCTCCTTATTGATTAAAAATTGTTCAGTCTCTTCTATTGAAATACTTCTTGACACTAAAATTGATTCAAATTTGCACGTTTACTTTCAATTTCTCCTTTCAAACTCACTGATTTGCGCTTCCCGTTTCAAAATCTTTTTCAGCTTTTCTTCATACTTCTCTACGAAGGCGCTGTGCTCTCGATAAACGTTCAAGTACTCGTTTTTAATGAGTGAAAGCTGCAAATTTTTCACTCTCGTCACTATCCTTGAACTTGAAGGCTCTGAAAGGTTCTGCTGAAAAACTTTGATCGATTTGTGGACGTTTTGCGATGTCGAGAGGCTGTCTGATATAAGCTGTTCCATGTTTGATCGGATAGCTAAAGGAGAAATTGATTTTTAAGTTAGATGAAGGTTTTATCTGAGCTTTTAGAAACATCCGTTAGTGATGTCTTGGACTTAAAAGCGTCATTCGTAGTATCTTCTCATGACATTACTTATGTTTCTACCCAAATTGAAAGATCAACGAACTTTTATCCTTGTAGTGGAACTTTTGACTGTTGATCAGGCCCTTCATGACTTCAATGTTGTTCCGTATGAGCGCCACTTCTCCTCGGATCGTCGTGAACTAAAAGTGAAAGCAAAAAACTCTTAATTGTCGGCATGGACGTTCTCGCCGTGAGTAATTAATTAGCAGAGCTTGCAAAATGCTTGACAGAAGAAACTCGGTTCAATCATCGAGTAAATAAAGCGAACAAATGTGTGAAGCCAGGGAAATCGCATTCACGAGCAATAAATCATAATTGAACGTCTGTCAACACACATGCAAATTTGCGGAAATCTATTTGTCAAAAGTTATGATCACCTCGTTTAAAACTTTGTGCAGTTCATCGTCGCGCTTGGTGTCTGCCTCCATTTCTATAAAAGTCTCGATGTTTGCAAGCTAAAATTAAAACTTGAGTTACCGGCGATTTCTTGCAACTTTTCCACTTAACTGACCACTGGTCTGAGCTCGTGCAGTCGATCCCTGATCATCGTTATTCGATTTTCCTTAGAATTTTCACAATTTATGCTTCCAGTCAATTTATTTTGGGCGGGTTGTCTTTATCTTGAAAACTCCATCCGCAGGTCGTGTAACGTGCACATCGGAAAACAAAAGTTCTACCGTCAGTGAAAGTGAAAACTGCCGCGGTTATGCAAGTGCCGAACGTGCCTTCGCTCGTTTAGATAACGAACGATAATGAACACATATCACAAACTTAAAGCGCGTTGTGACTTCTCCCACACACAATCAAAAAATCCGCTCAAACTTCAAGATGAAATGAACATCAGCGATATGTCTTCATCAACGTGATGCAGCCTTTTTCGCGGAACACACGCCGATTGTCATTCAAACCGCTTAATTGCTTTCGTTGTTTATAGTAATTGATGCTAAACAATCAAGTGTGAAATTGACCTGATGCTTTGGTGATGGATCAGACTTCCTGGATAATCGAATGTGTTTGTTTGTTCTTCATGCCGGTTTTTATTTCTTTGACTCAAATGTGATCATGTCGAGATCTTTGTTCTCATGTTTCTGTTGTGCTTTTATGAACGAAGTCATTCAATTAATTCGTTTTAACAGGTGAAAAAAATCTTAAGTATAGAAATTTTCTTGTGAACTTGTGCTAGAAAGTTCCTTGTGCCGTCGAGTTGACATCAAGCACAAAAACTTCGTTATAAAATGCTTGATGTCAACTGTTTCAACAAGATTGCACTAATGACTAAAGGTTCATCCGAAAATAAAAAGTTTTGATCCTTTCAAAACTCGTCAAACAAAAACTTTTCTTGGCGAATGAACTTTCCTGAAACTTGAATAAAAAAATCCACAGCATGAACTCTCATAACAGCCCTCCGGTGTTTGTTTTATGTTTCTTTTTATTATTTCTTTCATTTCTTAGGAAAGTGAAAACTTTGAGAAAAAGTTTCTACAAAAGCGATTTAATGATTTATTTTCAAAAACTTGTTTACTTGTTCCGAAAAGCAACGATTCTAACTTTTTCATCGTCGAATTAGTTTTGTCGAGAAGTTAATGGAAAATGTTGAACACTGGGGATAATTTAACTTATTTATCTTAAAAATATCTTTCAAGTGTCGTCTTGTCTTGTGCTTAAAGGTACATTTGAGGAGCTTACGAGCTAATTTTAAATTGCAAAAAATCCACCTGGATCCGCGTTGTGCCTTTCTTCGTCGTCTTCGTTCCATAAATTTTTAAACCGACTTTATCACAGGCGTGCGTGACTTTCAATGTCATTTTCTCTTTTTCTTGAAGCTTTAATCGAGTTAAAATGATTTAATTGCATAATCTACTGTGACCGTGCCCGAGGATGTCTAAACTTCCGTTGTGTCTATCTAAGTTGTGGCTAAATTAAGACCCAGTGAATCACTAAACCCAGCAACCTGATTTGGAATGGAATCTGGTTTCAAGCTTCAAATTGACTTTCAAAGCTTCTAGAGATCATTTCAAGCTACTTGAAAGCTTTCGAACGGCTTTAAACGTATCGCAAAGTCTTAATTCGTTAAATTCTTCAATTTAAATGCTTGTCAAGCTGAACGGATTCGCGATTAGCTGAAAATTTATTTAAAAATCCTAATCTCGTTTAAAAATGTTCTCGTCATTCGTAATTTTTAAAACTCGCCACCCTTAAAACGCGAATGTCTCGGGACATTCACTTCCCCTTAAAAGTAAAACTTTCGAAAAAGGCATTTAAAAGATTTTTCACTTTCAAGCGCATCTGGCGACCACAAGCGCCGCCCTTAGCACGGAAAAAGCATTGACTAGCGGTTGCATTTTAAAATTGCTTATCTAAATGCAGCGACTACGCCACGTGTGTGCAGTAAAATTATCATTGACCGTAAAAACCGTGCAAAAATGTTGCGGAAGAATTAATTGTTCTGTTCCGTCGACGAGGCGACCACTAATTGTGAGTTGCCGACGACCGATCATCGTATTCGTGTATTTAACTTGAAGAGAATTAAAACTTGCGCACTACTTTGGGACTTCGTGTTGAAGCGGGGACTTGATATCATCGCATTATATGCCGAGCAGAGTCGTTAGCCGACGAGTTCCGCTTTGGTGGAATTGAGGATTGCGTACGAACGGAAGATGTGGCTCTAGATCATCTCTATATGAAGCGCCAATCGCAGCGGTATTCGTCGACATTAAGTAAGTGTGAGTGCACGTTGTAGCCGGAGAGCTGTGCTAGGTTCAAGAACTCGCTCCACTTGGCCTGCACTTCCCAGTAGTTGTCGCGGATCTGAGTGCGATCCTGCAGGTACGACGCCACGAAGAAGTAAGCTCTTAGAATTTCATGCGGCTTGATATCGTAGTGAAAGTAGACGCCGACGTATCCACGCGTCTCTGCGATTAAGAACTTATCCCGCGTCTCGAAGCACGCTATCAGGTCTTCGATCTCGTAGCGATTGCGAATCTGCTCTGTCAAATCTTTTACGCTACACCCGAGTTTCACTTGCGCTGTCAACGACACCGTTTGACCCAACGTCACTCTTTCGAGATGATTTACTGTTTTGGGCGGGAGCACGGACCCGTTTCGGAAATACTCTTCAAGTGCTATGAGGTAACGTGCTTCGTTGAATGTCTTTAGACACACTGACTTGACTGCTTTTGTGTTCGCGTAAATATGGATCATTGTGATAGCGAAGAATATCGCTGTTATCCAGTTCGCACTGGAGACGCCGGTCAAAAGAAAAAGTCCAATGAACGACCCGATCAGGTTCACGCAAGTTTCTTGAGCGGAATCTTTTGCTGAAACATCAGCCATGTTGTTCCGGACAGCATGATGAAGTGTCATAGCTGATCTTGTTGCACCGCCGGCGACTCCAACTAGCGCACGCATCATCGTCGTCAAGCAGAGAATGTACACGGACTGTTTGGGATAGTAAGGCAGGAGAAAGACTTCGATTGTCATGGCGACATCGTTTAGTACGTCCGCCCTCAGCCGCCACTTCTTCGAATCAATGTCTAGCTCGCTCCTAAAATAACGATTAGAACGTCTCGTCAGTTCTATTTTTAATAGCAAATTAAGGTCATTGATGTAGCGTGTTGCTCGCTCTCTCACTCGCTGTCATCAATGATTGACGTATCGATTTCGATGGCACTCACCCCTTCCAATAAGCAAATAAAATGCGCCCGATGTGCCCAGCACCGTCTTTGAGGATCCACGTCACCGTGGCCGATAGCGGTGTCGACGTGTCATCACCAACGCCGAGTCCTTTGAGGACGGAATGTGTCGCTAAGCACCCAGTGATTGTGCTGGCGAAGGCCTGCAGCGTATCCCACTTCTGGTAATCCAAGTAGTCTTCAGACACTGAGTCCGGGTAGCCTGAAAATGTCACTGGTTGAAGGATTTCTGTGTCAACAAGCAACTTGAGGGTGCACTCACCGTGGGGAAGCAAAGTTTTCTGAAGGAACTTCAGGAGAAAAAATCCTTTGCTGATAGACGGCTTCTTTCCGTTAATTGTCACTCGGACTATCGTGTCTTGGTCGATTGGCGTGACGTACAGAAACTCTTCGCCTAAAAGAGCAAGAAGCGGTCAAGAGGGAATTTTTAATAATTGATTATGATGAAAAAATGGAAATTTATTGGATTTTTTTCACGAATTTCCATTTCTTGATAAGAATATGTCTTGTTGGAAGCGTACCTTTGGTACCATACTGCTCTCGAAAGTGAACTTTCATGCTGGATGGCTGCTGAATCGTCGCTGATGCTACTGTCGCTGGTGAATTTTAGAATTATTTTAGGGACACTTTTCTAAAGGAAACTTTTTATTACTCAAGGGACGTTTCAACTAAGGGACATTTTGCACAAGTTGCGGGAAAATTTAAATTTTTTCGGTAAAAACGTTTTATTGACAACAGTTTAACTTTAGAACTTGAATGAGAAATCAGTTCCGATGGGCTGCGAACTCCAGTCGATGTTGTCCAGAGACTTTTGCCAAATGAGTTCTGATTCCTCAGCTTCTGGCTTGACAGCGCTGGCTGCAATGAGATCCTCGACTGTGTAGATTTTGTCTTCGTCTTGCGACTTTCGAGGCGCGGCTGTGCTAATCTTGATCAAATCGCTGATCTTGTCGAGTTGTGCCTGTGACATAGGCGGGTACACGAACCGCAGCAGGTTGAAGCAGATCTGCTCGCTGTCTCCATCGACGCTGTTCAGCAATTGGATGAAGAAGTCTTTCGAGTACTTGAGCGACGAAGGCAAAACCTGCGTGCCAACGAAGATGAACACTTTCGTCAGATCAGCGTCCAGTTGGTAGCTGTAGATTTTCCGGACTTCTTGCGTGATTTTCTTATCAAGAACTGCGTTGCTGTTGGAAAAATTGCAGTATTTCTGGTAATAATGGAAACTGCTGAGCAAAGTTGTCATCCAAAAGCGAGCTGAAGCACGTCGACTGGCGTTTTCACTCTCGTTGACGCTGAGTTGATACAGCATGTCAAGGAAAAGCTTCAGGTGGTCGTGCTTGGCAATCTGCCAGATGAGATCTTGGAACAAATTGACAACTGATGATGGCTCGTTCTTAGGACGCTTTGGTGATGATTCTGCTGCTTCATCTGAGCTATCTTTATCGGTTTCATCATCGCTAGAATCCCGTGCTGTTGTTTCGAGAACATTCGTGCGTGACATGAAGAACTGGCACCGTTCAAACATTTCGTGGAAAAAAGTCTGCGGACTTGTAGACATCGTCTTGGATTGGATGAGCTTACTCAAGACGGTTGCCAGTGTTTTAAAGCCGTGACGAAAGCTTTTCATCTTCCGGTCTTTCATGAATTTGTCAATCGTAGGCCATCGGTCTCTGGCTTTGTCCCCTTGAAGTAGATCGTCGAATCGCACGATGTTGTTGTGAGAAATTTCCGCCAGCACATCGTAGAACGTTAACAGCTCCTTCAGCTGATTGGCGAACTCTTCATTGTAGCGAATGTCTTTGATGTTTGCATCGGTGACGTTTTGTAGTTCAGTATCCCAGAAGAAATTCTTGATCCAGTTGAGACAGTAGCGGTGGCTTTTGCGAAAGACTTCCAAACTCGGCAGCTGCTTGCCATGAGCACACAAGTGACGTAAGTCGATAAGGAATGAATCGATGCCCAACTTTTGAGCCGACTTGTACATCGTTGCCTTCTGTTGTTCGAATGATGTCGCGTAGTTGATGAACTTGGTCAGTGTGCTTGCGTAAAGTGTGCTTAGAGTGAAGGGATCAGTGATCTTGGCGGTGACGTCTTTGAGATGAACATCCAGCAGCGAAAGTGTGCACAAGATCCCGTTCAATGTCTCGTGCGATCGGCGGACCTTCCACGACTGCAGTATCAGATACGCCGTGTTCTTATCTTCAACTGTTGCTCTGGTGTCGAATATCATCTTGTAAACCTTGTGTAGTTCGTCGCTGAAATTTGTAAACAAATGGAGAAGTGTGTAAATTGAAGACCGGTCGAAATGCACGTTTCTTACACATTCTTCCAACTTGATACCCTGTAGCTTGCACTAATGATCTCCATGCTGATTTCTTTGATGCCTGTCTTTATGTGTATCGAGTCTTAGCCTTCTTGATCAAAAGTTCTGCAAAAATTCCTTGTTCGATCGTGGCGACGCCAGTGTCAGAAAATCGAACTTCACGGGACATTTCACGACAAACGATCAAAACAGTGATTCTTGGACGTCTATAATTTGAAGATCGTGCCAACATGAGCAGATACTTTAATTCCGACGACTCGAAGCCAAGCGACAGCCGACAAGGCAGGTTGAGCGCCAGAATAGGTAAGAACTATGGTAAGCGAATCGAGCTGACGAAAAGTTCATCAACTTTTTACTACTTTTCTCAAATTTCATCATTTACACCAACATGACATCTTTTATCTGCTTTCAGTACTGCCAGAATTCATTCCATTCAATGAAGAATATAAGAACAACAAACAAATTTCCATTCCACCCCCGCCAAGACAAACCCGTTCTCCTAAACAAAATTCCGATCGCAGCTCAGAGCGGAGCTCTGTCAGTCGCTTTTCCGACCGCCAAATGAGTCGAGAGAATGGCAACAGCACAGCTTCACCTCGCGGTTCCTATCGATCGCCACAGAAGAAGGTTGATCGACGGTCAAGTCCTCCGAGAGCTCGAATCAATCGATGCAATTCTCCGCCAAGACCAAAAAGAATATCACCACCAAGAAGCTCGCTTAGTCAGCACAGCTCCAGAAACAGATCCCGGTCGCCTCAACCACCTAGACAAGAAATGGTGTGTAAAAGAGGCGACGACCGAGGACGGAATCCTAACCGTCGTTCCAACGAGCGGTACCAAGGCTCCATCTTCGATAGAATGTCATCGCCACCACTACCAGTTCGTCGACGATTCAGAGAACAAAGATCTCGAGAAGACAGCAATGGTTCACAGCCGCACTTCTACCGAACAATCGACACTTCCAATCCATCAATTTCTCGCTACGAGGGCCAACTCGAGTCGGCTTATCCAATCAACAGTGAATCAATAACTGACAATCATCCAAACTTCTCTCGCCTCCAACGACACAGCAGTCCGTCCGATTTTTCGAAGCGCTACGCAATGGGACCTGATGAAATTAGAAGTAGCTCGTTGCGCTCAAGAGACGAAAGTGTGGAAATTCATGACTTGAGAGAACGACTCATCGCAGCTGAGGCCCATTGCCACGGTTTGGAGACGACGGTTCTGTCCTATCACCGTGAAATCGTGAAACTTCGCACAATTGTGAACGATATAATTTCGGACTTTGAAGTTCTCCAGAGTCATCGCTGAAATTTGAGCCAAAATTTGAAATTCTGGCGAACTAAGTCGCCACCGAGGGCGACATCGTCGCTATTTTCATTTCGAACAAAAACAAATAAAGAAAACTTAGAATTTCTAGTGAAACATGAGTTTACTTTACAATATCGGTGACTGGTTCACGCTGGGGCATGGGAACACCTACAGGTACGCTCGCAGCATGGATTCCGTCGTGAAAGTAGCTCAATCCGACCTTTTCAGGAAAATCGAACTTTACCAGATGGAATTCCCGGATAACGTGAATTTGGAGTTGATGAACGTGTATGCAGCTCCGTTCGGTGGACCCATCGCCATTACCAAAGACCCCAAACAATTAGCAAAGACTGGACCTAGCGTAAAACCAGTGATTTACATTTTCACGTCATCAGGTCAGCAAATATCGACAATCAATGTAAGTTTTATCAAGTAGTGGCCTGGAACTGCTCAAGACGCTTCAATTACAGTGGAACTCTGGCTCTCTGCTGACGATGGGATGGACTGACTCGGAAGAGTTGCTTTGTGTTCAAGAAGACGGTGTCGTGCTGATCTACAACATGTTTGGGCAATACCAGCACAAGTTCAGCATGGGGCATGAGGCGCAAGACACCAGAATCATCGACGCAAAGATTTACGCTAGTAGCCAAGGCACTGGAGTGGCTGTGATGACCACGCACTTCAGGATTTTCATAGTAAACAACTACAAAGACCCGAAAGTTCGGCTACTACCAGAAATTCCAAGTAAATATTAACATGTCTACGACTGTCAATCATGATTTCAACATTCTCCCTTTTAGAATCAGCTTTGGATCCGTCAAGTTGGGCAGTTGTCATCGAAGATCGTAAAACATCGTGTCTTATCACTCGAGAACAAGAGATTTTCAAGGTCAAACAAGATGAAAACATTTGCACAGCGATGGGAATATCGCTCGACTTCGACTACAAAGCTCTCCGGCTTTTATCGGTCTCCTTCAACAACAAGCACATCGCAATGTGCACTAACACAGGAATCTTGTGGATGGGCAGCATCGACTTGAGGACCAAGTACTGCGGGTTCAACACCGGTCGCGTTGAGATGCCAAAGCAAATGGAATGGTGCGTCGATGCCGACAACCCTTTGAAGGCTGAAGCACTTGTGGTGACTTACCCGTCAATCTTGCTCATCGTCGGCATCAATGGTGACTCGAATATTTACACGTACGACCCGGCGATTTTCCTTATTCCTGAGATGGATGGCGTCCGTGTCTTGACCAACTCGTACCACGAACTCATACAAAAAGTTCCCAAATGCGTCAGCAACATCTTCGGCATCAGCATTTCGGAACCTTCCAGCTTCTTGTTTGAAGCACATCGCAAGTTCAGTGAACGATCACACCAGTCTGACGAGTACTTGTGCTTGATTCTTGACAAGATTGAAATTGCGGTGGCTGAGTGCATCGAAGCTGCCGGGTACGAGTTCGACACTGAGACCCAAAAAAGTCTTATCAGGGCAGCGCAGTTTGGAAAAGGGTTTATCAAAGCGCACAACCCTGATGAATACATTCGAGTGTGTCGAATGGTTCGAGTTCTTAACGCCATCAGAATCAATGACATCGGAATTCCTTTGACTTTCAATCAGTTCCTTCATTTGACACCTGGTGTGGTGCTTGATCGTCTCGTGTTTCGCAAACACTACGGACTGGCGATTGAAATTGCAAAACACATGAACCTGTCCGAGTCGAGGATACTCGAGCACTGGGCGTATCACAAAATCATGTACGAAAAAAGCGATTCCGAAATCATCATTAAAATTGCTGAGAAGTTCCGCGACCCAACAGCCCTCGGAATCTCGTTCTGCACAATCGCCAAGAAAGCTGAAGAAGTCGGCAAGACCAAGCTAGCGATTCAGCTGCTTGAACTCGAGCCAAACCAAAGTCTGCAAGTTCCTTTGCTGCTGAAGCTGAACGAGAACAAAAAAGCGCTGCTGGCGGCCACTCAGTCTGGCGACACCGATCTCATCTACATGGTGCTGATGCAGTTGAAAGAGACGACACCGCTTTCCAAGTTTCAAATGATCATCCGCGAGTTCCCGCTCGCTCAGAACCTCTACAAGAAGTATTGCCAGTTGAACAACATGACAGCGCTCAAGGACATTTACTTGCAAGAAGATGATTTCCTGGCACAAGCTGAAATGGCACTCGAAGAAGCGCTGGACAGCTACATAAAACTCGACTCATCATTGATAGAGATAACGAACAACTACAAGAAAGGACACCGCGAACTGGAGTCGGAACTTTGTGACGACCACCGGAAGCTGATGAAGCAGCAAAAGATTCTCGAAGAGAAATTCTCACGTGCTTTCTACGGTTTATCGCTGCACGACACCATAAAGGAACTTTTAGTACTCGGCGACATCAAATCAGCCGAAAAGATCAAAGGCGACCACAAAATGAGCGACAAGCACTTTTGGTATCTTCGCATTGACATTCTCGCATCTCATTATCAATGGGAAGAACTTGAAAAGCTGTCAAAGTCGAAGAAGCCTCCATGCGGGTTTGAACCCTTCGTCGAAGTCAGTCTGAGGGGAAGAAACCTGAATGAAGCCAGAAAATATATCAGCAAGTGCCGGGACGATAAGAAAATTGTGTGGTACAATCGAGCGGGGTGAGTGACGTCATCAAATTTGCAGATTGTGCAGTTGAAACAAAGAAGTTCTATTGAAGTTTTGCTTGACCTTTGCTTACGAGGTCAAATCAAAGCAACCTTTAATCGCATTAATCTAAAGTTATCTTGCCAAGCCCGCAACTAATAATCAATCCACGTAATCCCAACTCTATCCACAAAAGCCCCATTGTCCAAGCCTATGCAATCAATTAATTAAACCTGTGCTAACAAAGCTCCCATTCAACAGCCTCTACGAAGAATCCGCAAAGCTGGCATTCGAATTGCGTGACATGCAGTCTCTACTCAACGTCCACAATGCGGCGTCAACAACAAACAACCGCGAGCTGATAACAAAAATAGAGAATTTCATCGCCGCGATGTCGCTGAAGAAGTGAATCATTGACGATGCTCCGACCAAAGCTAGCGCGTGACATCATTCCGTTTATTTTGTTCGCTTCTACATGTTTATACTACCGAAAGAATATTGTGTAATCGCTTAATTTTACTTCTTCTTCTGCTGAATATCTCTCAAATGTGTAAAACGACGCAAATCGATCGCATAGAAGTTGCGTCAAAAGTGATAACTTGCAAATATAATAAAGGAACTTGATACCGACACTTGCGCTGCTGCTTATCTGAACTAATTCGTTGAATATTTCAGAGTAGGGGCGGGCGAAGGCGTGCCAAGACTTGAACTTAGTTGATTTTCAGGCCGGTTTCATCGTAATTGACTTACACACGCTACTGTGTCTGCTCCAGCCCTGCCCTTAAGCATGAATCTATTTCTGGCCTCACATTTCCCGCGCGCTTCTCCTGCCATTCAATTGCATCATCAAAGTCGGTGATTTCCCGTGCGGATGGATACTGCAATCGTTTTCTTTCTCACTGGGTCTGTAGACTGCTACTGGCGGGCTATAAATAGCCGTAAACCTAGGAAAGAACTTTTTCTCGACTGACTCAATCAATTCACATCAATATTTGAGAACCTGCAAATGCCAGTACAGGCAATGTGAAAACTCGGAATGTTTTACATTTAAAGAATTTTCTTTATTTCCTCACTTGAACTTTGCTTTAATTTTCCATTTTAATTCCTTAAGATAAAATGTCGTAGGATTCCCGAGATAACTTTTTCTATGTCGACAGAAGTGTTTATGTGATGATTAAAATGTTTTTTTTTCATCTTTCATTGACCACTTTACAAGCTAATTTCATTTTACCGGCGATTAAGTGACCGCGCAACGTTTTTGAATTATTTTAACCTTTCTTCTAATCGAAATTTGAAAAGATTTTCTTGATTAAAGAGACATTTAGAGATTATTTTTACTTTCTTACAGTATCTGGAACAAGAAAGGGACCGGGGCAAAGAAATTTTGAAGTTGAGCAGTCTTGTAATCAGTTGTTAATGTTTCATAATAAGTTTGAAGCTATTAATGTGAAGCGGCGTAGGCGGAAAGAAAATTTTTCATGTTCCACCTGCGCCTATTTCAAGTGTCTGCTTACAACAACGAAGAAAATATAAAGAGAAACAAGAAGTTGTCGTGAACTCTCGATTATCAACCAACGTGCGCGTCTCGAAACATTTTTTTATCATCATAATCGTGACCGTTATCAAGGAATCAAAAAATAAAATTCGGAAAAAGCCGTGTGATTGAATTTGCTTTTCTTTTTCTTCTATTGCGAGTGAAGCCAAAGAGAAAATTTAATTTACATCGCGAGCCGATCTCATTAGGAGATCATCTCTTATCAGTTTACAACTCTTATCAATCTTTTAATTCTGATTTAAATATTTATAAGTTAATGATGAAGTGTTTACCGAAGAGAAAGCTTTGGACAGCTTATCAGTTTCAGTTTTACAACGACACGACGTTACCGAAGAGTCAGTTTCGGTGAGTCGAGTTGGACGAGGTGCATTTGGTGCTTGTTTCAAAGGTCAAAGTGCCTTTGACGATGCAATCCGACCCAGCCACCGCTAAAACTTGCAAGCAGGCATTCAAATGTTCCTCATCAAGACTCGATCATCGCTTTTCACTGAACATCAACTCGCGACTCATCATGTTCGTTATCTAATGTGTTGTTTACATTCCGTGTTTTACATTTTATTCTTCCAGAGAACAGAAGAACCGAAAACTTAAATTATTTTCAATCAAATAAATAATTTTTACACTTTTTCGACACCCACTTTCATCCATTTACGATTAGCTTTTCATTTTTAATTTATTTTAGCGATAATTTAAAAATAAAAAAATTTGACTAGCTACAATTTAACACAGAACAAATCTTCTTTAACACATTTTTACTTTTCCCAGAAGTCGCTTTTACTCAGGTCCAGTAAAAAAACTCAAATTAAAGAAAAGGAAAACGAATTTACCAGCAGGTTTCGGGGGAGTTTGGGAGTTCGGGGGCGCGTCATGTGTCAATGAATTATCCTAAGCGCATTCAAAGCTTATTCCATTTCAATTGCACAAACAAATTTCTTGTTTCGAATAGCCAGCGGTTTATTTACACTCGCTTCATGAAATTGAAGTCGTAAAAACCTAAAGAAATCGCCCACGAGTGGACGTGAGCAAATTAGGACGAAATATTCCCTTTGTGTTGCACAAAAACGAAGTTTCCAGTTAGTTATAATTTTATAGTCAATGTACACGCGATACAACGATCAAAAAATCTTATCAGTGTTTGCGACTACGAGACAAGAACGCTTTAAAGTGTCGAAACTTTTTAATTTTTTCTTTTGTTTTTCACTAAAGTAAATTTGTTTAGTAAGGTTTTCTCATAGTTTTGTTTTTGTTTATCAGTCAAACGCATCACATCACACATTCAACATTCAACCTATCGAGCTGTTCGATATTGAATGCTGCTTAAATTAAATTTTTCTTTTAGAAAAAAGGGCGAAATGGGGGAGGATAAATTAGTCTAGAAGGGGGAGAGAAGAAGGTTGATGAATTGCACTATGCAAAGTCAACCGGTGATATGCCGGCTTTGCCAAAGAAAATAACACCAAGGACTGCTTGTTGTATGGACGTTAAAATGACGCGATCTTGTTCAAGCCCTTGGATAATAAAACCGACATGACAAGCATGCCCGTCATGCACTTCCGTATCTCCGCAAAATAGGTCATTGACACTGCACATGGCGTGCTTCAAAGACGAATAACAAAGTGTCTAATAAAGGTTTAACAGAAAAAGGGTTGATTAGTTGAAGAGGTGAAGCCTCGCAAGTTCTTCCGGTTGGCGATGTGCAGGGAACACAAGATTTGAGGAGCAGAAAACAAGAGAAATGAACTCACACGTCTGGATGCTTCCATCTCACCACCAGACACCGTCTCAACTACGAATCGTTCTTTTTAAGCTGTTGATAACTCGTGGTGCTGGTGGTCGATGAGCTGGGCGACGGTGCGGGACTGACGGGGGTGAGAGGTATGCTTTGAAGGTTTTCAGCGCTGCTGCTCAATAAAGTTCCGTTGCTGGAGCCGAGAAGCATTTGACTGGCGTCCGATTGCTGTTGTTGCTGCTGCTGGGCTAGATTCTTTGGCGAGGTAGCCGGCGTCAATATCCCGAGCCCATCGTAGCTTTTCATGGTGAACTTTGGGACTTTACTGCTGTCACCTTTGCCGTTCTCTTTCAACACTTTTGATGACCCGGCGCCATTCGTCTTTGACGATTTTATCGTCACGAGATTAATCGAGTTCTTCAGCGACGTGATGGCGAGGGGCGGCGAGGCCGAGTCGGACAGCTGTTGAGTTGAGTTGAGAGACGACATCGAAGATGACGAGAGTGAGAGATCAGAGGTTGAGCCAGTCGAGTGCACGAGGATCGTGTGATTTTTCAGCTTTTGTGATGTTTTGTAACTCTTTCCGCAATGGCACTTGAAAGCTTTCCTTATTCGACTGTAACGAGGGAGAAAAATTGACGGTCAGAGCTGTTGCACAATAAATTGGCGCTGAGACACTCACTTGCCATCCTTTTTATGACCGTTTTTCGAATGATATTTGATACCATTGACGTTCTTGTAGCGCTTTTTGCAGCCCGGCACCGGACATGCGAACGGTTTCTCATTGGAGCCGTTCGGGGCCGAAGATCGACTGCCATATCGCATGATGAACTCTGAGCTGAACTCTTCCGTCGTCCACGATTCATTGCTGTCCTCCGATTCCGATACCATTATCTCATCTTCATCCATTTCACTGCCTAAGCAGGGCGAGAACGGAAGTTGGGGTGAAACAAGGCGAGAGCAAGCGAGCGAGCGAATGGAGGGAGAAAGGAAGAGAACGAAAAATCAATAAATTTTCATGTTACATCGCCCACACACAGACGAACACAAGGGGAGCGAAGAGAAAAGAAAAACAACAACCACTACCTAAAACCACCCGCAATCTCGCCCCCCTCCCTCGGGCGTTCGTTTGCTTTTCTTTTCGCTTTTGCAAGCGCTCGGGAAGAGCACCCAGAGAAACATATTAGAAGCATCGAAATGTTTGACCTATTTTTCTCCGTCCCCCCCGAAAAACATTTCCACATCTCGCGATTCTCTCAGTTGTTGTTGTTCTACTATTTTCATCCCCGCTCGATGCCGAGCTTATCGCTTCATGAAGCGGATGGGATTTTTGTCATGAGTTCATCGTCGTCGACGACGTTGCTATCTCGAGTACGCTTACCTGTTGGAGTATTACTGCGGTTCGAGGATGACATGCTGTAGCTGTGGTGCTTGATGGCAATTTTTCGCTTGACTTCGACCCGCTCGCTGGCATTGCTGGTGCGGTCGAGCGACTCTACCGAGCCGGAGCTGACCAAGAATTGCGGTGTTTCCTTGCGCGTCGCGTCGGTGATGTAGCGCTGGACACAGCTCAATGGAAGACAGTCGGGCTTCGATATTGGATCGTAATCTGCGTGCAAGAGGCGAACTTTGTAGTTTCCATATTGATTCGATCATAAAATATCATATTCTTCGATTGAGGCGAAGATGATGTGAGAGATGGCCTTGCCGAGTCGCGCACTAAACACTTACCGATGTGGTTCTCCTCTATGTGCTGGATTAGATCGACCAATGTTCCAAACTCCAAGCCGCATTTGTTGAACTTACAAATGTTTAGCAGGAATACAGCCATAATTATTTATTTATTTATTTTTAAACCCGAACGAAACCTTCACGGTCTGCTTTGATTGATTTGATGTTGACTTTTTAGCTCTTAGTTTGTGTACGAAATGACGGCGCCGCACTTCAGTGACTGTAGCGATCCATGTTTGAGGTAATTACCAAACCCAAGACCCTTTGAATTCGATTTAATTGCTGATTAAGTTCTCCCTAAATATCTCGCGAGATTCGAGGGGAGCAAACTGCGCGGGCTAGAGGCAGGACTGTCGGCGACAGGGTTTGGCAGCGGCCGGTCTTACTCGCGAGTTTAATCTAAGCTGGGTGGCCTCGAAAATGACGTCAGCGAAGGTGTTTACGTCAATGACCCAGAAGCTTGGCAACAGGCTCGCTTTGGAGTGACTAATTCGGCTGGAAAGGATTTTGTTTCTATTTCTCGGTGTTCGCTGATGGTCAACTCGAATGTCCCTTTGAGATATTGTCACGAGTTGATTCTTAGTTCCACCCAATCCACAATTGAATGCACTGCCGAGACTTAAATTCAGCTTTCCGCGATTGAAATCATGCGAATTAAACAATAATAAACACTTGACACTCGATAGATCAAAGTTACCACCCGGTATCATCCGACGAATTGTCCCCAGATTAGGATTTAGCGGAGGGGCGAAGAAACTTCGCGTCATCTGCCCACTAAACTTCAGAAGAGCGAGCGGTAGTTTTTGGAGACACTCTCACCATCACTCGTGAACCGATTTTGAAGTAAGTAGACGTTTTTCCGACTGCTCCGGTATTCTTAATTAAATTGGGCCCTTTAAATTGGTGCGAAAAATCTGAAAAGTTCAGGAAAGCGATATCAAGCGACTGCGAAGTGATCTGCATTGTTCAACGCGTGAATTTCAAGCAATTTGTTGGAAAATTTCGGCAAGTCTTCCTTCTCGCTATCGCCATTTTGAATTTTTCAAGTGAAAATTAATAATTTTGATCAAAGTACGCACCGTTGCCATCCCAATGCAGCGG
>JPYR01000379.1:55983-66455 GCA_000775305.1 Belgica antarctica
TGTAACCGTCCAGCGCTGATTGGATCAAAGGTGAAACGATGTCGAAAATGTCTTCTTGCAGCGTGTTCGGGTCGAAGACGTGATCGAACGAGAAGTCATGCTTTCCCTGTTTACGAGTGCCAGTTTGCCCAGTCTCGTTGTTGATGATCTCGAGCGATGCCTCGTCGTTGAATGACCATCCGCAGACCATTTTGTTTGCTTCAGAATCAAGTGGCGGGCGAACTCGAGCGAAGACTCTGATGTTGCCTCTCAAATCGAGAACGATGTTGTGCAAGACCATGCGTTCGACGTTGATCAAGTACAGCTGATCTTGCGACTTGACGAGCTTCTCGGTGGTAGTCTCAAGATTGACGGCCAGTGTTCCCGACTTCTTCTGCAGATCTTCATGCTCGTGAGCAATTTTCTCGAGTTGAACTTGTTTCGCTTTCAGATCGTTCAGCTCTTCAGAAGTAGCGGTCAAAGACTGTGCCAATGCTTTGTTCTTTGTTTCCAAGTTGCTGTTGGTGGCGTTAAGAGAGCTGATTTCTTCCTTAAGGAATGCATTCAATTCATTGCCTTCGAGCATTTCCTGCTCGATCTTCTCGATCTTCGACGAAAGTTCTCGCTCGCGCTGCTCTGCAGTTTCATTCTGTTCTTCAAGTTGCATCATCTGTTCTTTCTGCTCTTCGTTCTTAGCCTTCAGTTCGTTGAACCTTTCAAGGAGAAGTGCGTGTCGAGCCTTGAAGTCGTAAGGAGCAGGCTTCATTTTTGCAATGTTCTTGGTGACAGGAACTGGTTTCACAGCCGCCTTTACTCCAACTGGTCGAGCAGCAGTCGCAGCAGCTCTCGATGTGATTGGTCCAGAATTTGTTTTCGCTAAGGGCTGCTTTCTGATAGCGCCGGTAGCAGAGGTCATGATGTCTAGAGCGGACGAGGACTGGATCGTCTTCATGATGGCGGCACTTTTAGCGACCGAAGTCTTGACGAGCGGCTTTGCAGTGCTCGGTCCGACGGTTCTCAATCGTTTGCTGGGGATCGTCTCCAATTGAGGCTGGAATCTTTTAGCTGGTTTCATCGGTTCCTTGCGTAAATCCATCAATGATCGGCTTCTTCTCATCTTCGGTGCTGCAATTTGGGGCGAGCGGAAGTCCGGCGACTTGGCACGACGCGAGAATGTGAAAAGGTCACCTCGATTGGATTCTGGAAAAGCGAGAGATCACATTTGAGAGTTAACTAATGGAATATCGGGCGATTGTGTCCTTTGTGACTTACCAGCAAGCGGAATTCTCGGGTTTTGTTGTGGTTCAACTGCCGTATTCTGTCGCAGCGAATTAAAATCGAACAACCGGGCTTCAGTTAAGTTTATCTTCTTGCTGCCCAAAGGCTTAGGAATCCGGGAATCCATTTTCATTTCAGTTCACCTACAATTTGGCCACACAAATTAAATTTCCGTTCACAAAATTGTTCAGTTTCGCTTCGAGTCAATTTTAAATTTTTCGGTTACAAATTTCTGCGTCTCGAGTAGCTTCAGCCCTGCGATCAACTCGACGGGGTTTACAACTACATCACATCAAGTCATCTCAATCTGAGTGAAGTAAAGAAAGCAAAAGCATGGCGAGTACAGGTGAAGAGAATTTAATGTTTTGTGAATAAATCGGTGTCCTGTGATAGAGAAAAGTAAATCGATCGACTGGCCCAGCTGCGGTCCACTGGCGGCCGCGGATATTTCGACTTCGCGCGACCCCAAAGCTGATTTTTTTTCACGGTTTTCACATGTTCAAGAAAAAACTCCAACGCGAAAGTTGGCTGTGACTTGGAAGAGTTTTTTCTTCTTCCGTGCACATGGTTTTCGTGCCTTTTGGCGCATTAAAGGTGCATTCAGCGTTTGAGCCGAGAAGTTTGTTATGGTTTGCAACAAAACCTCAAAAAAGCTGGGAAAAGGAAAAGTTTTCGGGCTTTTCCCTAGCTTCGCGAGAGAATGCGAGCGCCAGCCAACGTAATCACATTAAAGAGCCAATTTAAAATCAGTAGAGAAGGAAATTCGGCGAGAAAATCTAAAAATACGCGAGTCAAGTTTCGTCACCTATTCTCGTCTTTTCGTTTCTCGCGACACTTTATCAGTCCGCTGGACATTTTTCGCCCATTCGCATGATGAATCTTTATTTTCGCGATTTATTCACTCACCCGAGTGTTTTGTTGGCAACGAAAAAGCGAAAGCATACATGAAAATGCCAATTGATTGAAAGACACAATAACCTTGTCATAGTTTCGTTTCGACTCTCTTTTCTTTACATCACAACAGGTTTCACGCCACTCTTTCTGGGTTGCACTTCCAATGTGCGCGCATTTGTCTGACCGTTTGTCTTCATTTTCTGTTTTCAGGGAAAAAAGGCAAGAAGTCCAAAGAGAAGAAGCTCTCGTTGCAGGATTTCTTGGCGACGACGCCCTCGACTGGGGGAACTCAGCAGGTAGCCGTTCATAAGCCCGTCTCAAGTTGGGCCGATGAAGTTGACGATGACGACGAACGCTCGGGCCGCACGGAATACATCGACTTACCAACGGCGCCACGAGCAGCCCGCATCCTTGACGACGATACTATTCCTCACACGGGTCCCTTTTCGGCCAAAGTTTCCAACTTGCTGTTCAATTTGAGCGAAGCAGAAGTCGGCGAGTTCTTCATGAAACGCGATATCCGCATTAAAGAAATGCGCTTGGCTCGAGACGACCAGAGCGACCGCTTGCGTGGATACGGCCACATCGAGTTCGAGGAACGTGAAGATTTGATCAATGCTCTGATGCTTCCGGATGCAAACATTGGCAATCGCCCCATCCGCATCGAATTAGCAGGCGAGAACGATCAACGCGACGGCAGAACAGTTCGCAGGCGCTATGACAACTACGTTGCTCGTGATGATAAGAACGAATCGACCAATTGGCGCGATCGCAAGGAATCCCAGTTCGAGACTGTCGGAGACCGCGATAATCGCCGAGGAGATCGTGATCGAGGAGGTGGATATCAGAACCGCTCGAGCTTCCAGGACCGACACGACAACAACAACAACGGTGGAGGTGCAGGCAACGACGACGGTGGAAACTGGAGACTTGGAGAACGTCCTGCCAACGAGTCACCGCCGCCAGAGCGAAGACGTTTTGGAAACAACGACCGTGGTGGCGACAGGAGGGACGGTGACAGGCGTGAAGGGGGACGAGACAGATTCGAACGTCGTGATCGCTTCGAAACCGATGAAGAACGTCCGGTGCTAAACCTGGCTCCACGAACAAAGCCACTTCCGGTCTTGACCTTTCCAAAGGAAGAAGAAATTGAACGCCCGCCACGCAAAGTCTCGTCGCTCAACGGCGATGCCGAGAATCACAACGACTCGGGCCTTCCAGAGGACGAAGATCAGGCTCCAGTACCCCCGAAGCCAAAGCCAACTCCAGTTCCAAGCGTCAATATCTTCGGTCAAGCAAAGCCGGTTGACACGGCTGCACGCGAGCGTGAGATCGAGGAAAAGCTTTTCCAAGAACGTGAAGCTAAGATCCGCGCCGACAAGGAGGCCCGCGAAAAGGAACGCCTGGACGCTGAGAACGCCCCGGAGTCTGAGCCTAAGAAGGACGTCATCGTCATCAGAACAGAGAAGTCCCGCATGCAAGAAGAAGCCGTAAACTGGCGCAAGCACGACGAGCCCACTTCGGACAATGGATCCGACGGTGGCAGACACCGTGACAACGAAAAACGTTTCATCGATGGAGATCGTCGTAGAAGTGAGTTTGATAGCGAAATAATGCAAAAGTCGTCAATATTTATACAAATTTTTCCTTTAGATGATGATCGCCCGCGTCAGTTCAAAGACAACAACCGCGACAGAAACTTCAATAACCGGTGAGTAAACAAAAACACGAATAAATCGCAATTTATACTTACGCAACTTAATTATCCCGCTTTCAGTGATCAAGGCTTCCGCGGCGGAAACATGACACGCAGTGGAGACAACCGTCGGCCGGATGATCGTCGTGGAAATGACCGCAGAGACGTTCCCAGACGCGACACCGAGATTAGACGCGAAGAGCAGCCCAGAGAGCCAAAACGTGAAAGAAATCCAAAAGATGTCGAGTTACCCAAGTGGAACCCGTCGAGTGGACCTGTGAGTATGACCGCACGAGATCAGACACGATGAATGCAAATTTCTGTCATAAAATCAGCATACATTTGAATGAAGTATCTGATAAAATTGCTTTTCGCTGACGTGTCTGCTTGCATAGGCGACCTTGACATTCAACACCTTACTTATTCGATGTTCATTTCCTTTCAGAACTTATCTGTTTCAAACGCCTTTGCCGGGTTAGATGATGAAGTCGATGCCGATTAAGCTGTACGCGAATGTTGAGCCGATGACAAAAACAATTGTTTTATGAAAAAAGGAGAATCTAGCGGAAAAACTTGTGTAAAATTAGGGGAAATAATCTTATTTAACTTTTAAAAGAACGGAAGTAGAAGTGTGGGAGTAAATTTATCGGAAAACTAAAAATATTCAACGACAAACGGAGGAATCTTCATAAAAGCGATTTTCTTATCGAAAGCAAAGCTCGAGACTTGACTCAAAGACGAAAACAAAGAATCCAAACCAATTGATTAAAGTGACGGCGAAAGCGGGGAAAATTTTCTTACCGAGGATAGTAAAATAGGTCAAGCTAGCTAAGAATCGGGACGTTCCTGGCTGCTAGGCAGTTGGCGCGGGATCTTCCTGCTCCGTATAATTGCTGACGCTCAAGGGAGTCCGCGGAAAGTCTTTTATTGTTACACAAAACACTTCAATTAACCATTTTTCTTCTGCGTTGTCTAATTATAATTAACTGTAATTGTATTAATCACACACAGAACCACAAGTAGTAATGTTATGTAAAAGAGAACGTCCCCCCGGCCTTGTCGGGCGATCGATTCGCTGTTGAACTTTGGACGACGTCTTATCGAGCGCGCGGGGGGAAGTCACGAAGAGCATTAGATAAGTTAGAAATTTTAAGTCACACACTAACTGGGCTGGCCTAAAGTCCAAGAACACGTGTAGGGCCGTCAAGCCCGCCCAGCCGTTCCCCTTTCGTTTCCAATTCTTTTTTAAACCTTGAAATATATTTTTATGTTTTTGTTTCTCAACACAAACACTTGATGCTGATTAATGAAAATTTGTAGTGAAAATATTCGGGAGCCGCTTAGTGACTCGTCGACTGTACGTATAGGTGAAATGATTGACTTGTACATATTTGCGAGAGAACTTGAAGACATTTGATTTTAATTCTCCTTTTTCTATCCGTCATTGATGATTGTATAATTGATAATTGAATTGATCAAAGAGAAAGAAATAAAATTAAGGAGAAAGAAATTTGTCTTTGAAAAAGTTTTATTGGAAACGTAAATAATTCCGGGATCATTATTAAGTTTCAGGTCAGCAGCTCAGTTTTAATGCATAACAGGTGCACTTTGTAACGATGGCCGATCAACATCAACTTATTCAGTATCTGAAGTCTCGTAGCGTTTTCGCTTAACGGGACTCGATGCGTCTTCAGCTTGCAGTTTTGACAACACACGTTGCTTAAGTTGAGAACTTGATGGAACAAGGCAGTTTGGGTTGAGAGCATTGACGAATTTCTTGAAGTGACTGGAGTCGATGATGTCGAAAGGAAGGTTGCAGCCAATCAGGAAGCTTGAAAGCGCTGCATCGACGGATCCGAATCTGCTTTTTCCGGCTTTCGATGATCGTCTGTGGCGGTTGATGTCCTCGTTTATGATTTCGATCGAGGTTTGTTGGACTCTCTCGACTGGAGCTGGTGTCTCTTCGATATACTCGATGTTGTCTGACTCTGTTATATATAGGACGGGCTGCGATTCTCGTGGTTCTTCCTTCCTTACGACAACGGTTTTAGGTGTTGCTTTTGGTGCTTGAACTAGTGCCTCTTGATGGTTACCTTGAAGCAAACCGCATCGCTTCCTGTGATTGGCCATTCTGACAAGAGATGTGTTTTGCAGGACATTCAGACACTTTTTGCATTTGGCAAGGCACTTTCCTTTATCACCATCGACCTTCTCGAACGAGTACATCGTCCAGCCCTAAAATTAAGATGCAACAATTTAAGTTTAGCCACTTCAAAGCCAAGCATACGGAAATTTGGAGGGAACAAGCGGGTTCTAAGCTTACCTCTGACTGTGGCCGTCCGCCAGATCTTCTCGGTGAGATGGAGTCATCAGTCACGGTAGCCATCGTAGAACGAATTGTATTCGGATTTTTCTATAAATTTTAGCGGAATTGTGAAATTGTTTGTTGATATGCTCGGTGCACGGTGTTCTCGAGATGAACGGCCCTTCGTTTGATGCTAAGTTTTCTTTGTTTGTGACTGTAATAGATTGTTGACAGTTGGATTCTGAAGAAGAATCTGTGAATTGAACGTATTTAAGATATACACAAAACAAAACAATGGGTAAGTAGCAAAAACGTCGCTGAGTTTCTTTAGAAAGCACCCTGCCTTGGAAATGTCCCGTAAAAATTCCCCTCAAAACGTCCCCTCGTCGTTTTCTATTGACACGCTGCTCCCATACACTCCACTCACAAACAGAATCGAGAGACAGAAACAAGTAAATTTTTTAAACTGAAGGAATTTATTGAAGAAGTACACAAAGTTAATTAATCAAGCGACGCTATTAAGCGATAAAGGGGGTATACGAATCAAGTCAACCCAAATCCAGCACAATTTAAGAGAGAAAACACGAGAAAACGAGCGTTTGCGGAAATTGTTCAAACGATTGCATCAGCCAATTCGAAACACGTCAGAAGAACTTACCAGAAGAAATTCGTTGTTCGCAAACAGATCGTCCCACTTGTACCAAGTGCAGTGTGCACAAAGAGTTAATTTAGTTAAAAGGACGAAAGGACCGTTCAGGATAGCAGCGATCTTGGTGATCAAATAACAAAGTCAGTGACCGAAGTAATTAAACATTTCCGCTGTCGAGCACATTTGACAGCAAAAGAAGCTCAAAGTAAGCTCAAGTTGACATTAAAGTGTTAAAAGCAAGAGACAAAGAGCAGTGACTCATCGTTTCGAAACATCTCGAATAACTTCGTCCATGCAATCTACTATGTCAGTTGTAAAAAGCTCAAAAGTGTCTGAAATTTCCAAGTCGGCTTCAATTAGTGTTGTTAAGAAGTTCAAGAAGTCGATTATTAAGAAGTCCGTTATTAAGAACAATTTGCTGAATAACTGTTGCTGTGGTAATTTGCGAGGTGTCAATATGACGACGACGACGTTTAGAGGGATGCGCTATAATGGAGCTACTATGTAAGTATCCAAACAAGTTGCAGCACGATGACTAGGCATTTTCTAAAAATAGCGACCAATCGCTAGCCCCCAAATCTCGCGGCTTTCTTGAGTCTGTTATTAGAAGTCACGAGTATCAATTAGTGACGTCAGGGAGCGTGGAGCGGGCAAGAAGGGGAAACGATGACGATTGCTGTGAGCTTTGCCATTGGATCCCAGTTGGACTCGAAAGAATTAAGAATTGTGCAAAGCGAAGAGAAAAATCTCTCGCGATCCGAACATTGCCGAGCGCTGGCCGATGTTTTCTTTATTCCGAACGCAATTCTCTTCGTTTCATTCAAACAAATTTTCTTGACAGTACAAGTTGCCTTTCCTACGGTCTATAGTAGTGTGAACAAGTGAAACAGTAGAAGCAAAGTTAAACTTTATTTTTCAAGCGCGTTGTGACGTAAATCCAAAGTACCGAGAACGTAAATTTGTCGTTCCAATTAGCAGATCGCACAGATCTAATAAGAAGCTTCCACAAAAGCCTCGACGAATCCACTCAGAAGGTTATTCAACCTTTGGAAGCCTGAAACGAGCCTCAAAGCCTTCAGACAAGCTAAAGAGTTCCCTTTCCAAGCGGATTCTTTCAGAGTAAGTACCGGCTTCACCGATCCATTTGCAAGGTGGTTGTCACCCAAAACCGGCGTTTTTCGCGAGAAAACAGCATTTTTTATGAATTTCACAATATCGCGCAATTGTGACTCATCGCAGTTCACAGTAAATCCACGAACACATGTAAAAAATTCATGGTTTTTTACGTCGTCACACACAGAAATCGGTTTGGATTTGTTTAGATTTTATTTCTATTTCTCTGGCTCCACTTTGGTGCTGGATGAAACCGGGAAATTATCGCACGAATTTGCACACTTCGCGATAAAATGCCTCTTATCATCACATGACCACCGGAGCTGATAACAAATGCTGCGTCAAACACTTTACTTATAGCGTTTTTGTCTTTTCTTTATCCAGGTTGGGACATCAGTGTTCTCAGCTCGTTTATTGGCGCATTTGCCACTAAACCTTCACCATTTCACGTGAACTCAACGGCGAATTAATTTCCCGATCAAAATGCAAGCGTCAAGCTGCCCCAAGACAACCTTCAACATGGAATCTAAACGCATCATTTGCAACACAGCCAATCAAACCATTGGAACAAGCAAGCTATCATTTGAATCTTACAACGCAAATTGGGATTCAATCAAGCGAAAGAAAATCGACACAACAGACTGGTGGACCCACGACACAGCTGTTGAATCAGGAAACGCACCATCAGACAACTGTGTTTTTACCAAGGCCAGACTCACACGCTCCATCCCCGAATTCGGTGGAATTGACCAGATCAGCCCCAAACGAGCGAGCAATCGCAGATACGGGCCAGTACCAGATCCAGTGGTTAGAGCAGCCATCCGACGAAAGTATCTCGTTTCTCGACGACTTACTGGCGGAGGCTCCATTCGAGTTGCAGGCGCAACCAGCTCCACAGGGTGAACTCAACACACCGACAATTGGTAAGTCGAAGTGTCGTTGAAGCGTCGCTGAAGGTCAATGTAACGTGGCCCACTTAAAAACAACCAAAAAGTCTGATGAGTCATTCCCGAATTCTTTCGATTCTTGATTGTTTTGCAAACTTTTCGCGCTCTGTCCGATTCTCGTCAACAGTTTGTTCTCGATCAAGCAAAAACACCGCTAAATGAATTTCACAATAGCCGTAAACATGTTCAGACGCGTTCGGTGGCGTTCCCACACATGCTCAATCACAGCTGATTGTTGTTTTTGTTTTTCGCTGCTCGCAGCAAATTCCTCTCTTCGTATTCGACCAACACTGACGCATTCGTTTGTGTAACACAATTTTCTTTCGGTGTTTTGTTTGGAAAATCGTGTTGATGCATGACTCAGTTTCATTACGCCGGCCGCACATATCAGACGTGATTAATAATTCGTCTTCAATTTTTTTGTCACTAAACAGAAAACCAGAAAGGATTCGACTTTACCGAGTATCCAGCGCAAAGCGTAACGACGTTCAATAAGTTTACTGAAAATAAGGATCAATCGCAAGAGAATAAGCAAGCAGAGTTGTCCATCGAAGACATCGCCACTATAAATAATCAACAAGAAGAGATTCCCTTTTACACCAACATCAGGGAACTCATTCAAGACGATCAAATGTTTCGCTCAGACTGCGACCCTACTTTCTTCGATTCCATGCGCATCGAAGAAAACTTAAACAATAACATAGGATTAGAACAAATTAAGGACCTAGAAAATATCTACAGCGACAGTTGGAGCATCCCAGCCGACTCCGACTTCGAATTCTTCAGCGAACTATTCGAAGGAGAGATGGCAGAGAAGAAAGAAGAACTCACACCACCACCTTCGCCCATTCCAGCACCACCAGCTTCGCCAGTCATCGTCGAAGCTGTTGCAGTCAAATCAGAAGATCCAGGATTCGACCTTATCAAATACATAATCTTCGGAGAGGTAAGAGTGAAAAAAAACTTGAAAGTTGTGCAAATGTGTGACGAATATTTTTTCTTTGTGTTTCACAGAACGCTGAATTGCTAACGCCATTGGAAGAAAAACCAGCATCAGTCTTCGATCTTCCGATCGTCATCAAAGATGAACCAGAGCCAGAACCAACCCCTTCAACATCAGTGTCACCTACACCAGTCGAGCAAGCCCGCCGACGAGTTCCAAAGCGTCGCTATTCATCCGACAGCGACTTCTCATTCAACACATCGGCTTCGTCGTTCAACCTCACCACACAAAGATCTGCCAAGAAGAAGCGCGGACGTCCCGCTAAGGAACTCATCACAGAACTCCCAACCGTTGACGACTTCGCAGACATGCCGATTGAGCACGCAAGCCACCTTGTGCTCCGAATCAAGAACAACGAAGCTTCGCGCAAAAGCCGAATGAAGTCAAAGTCGAAGCAGAACGCGAAGGAAGATGAGTGTGATCGACTAAAGACCCGCAGAGAGAGACTCCAAACAAAGAGAAACAAATTGGAGGCGCAGATTGAAGTGCTGCGCCGATGGCTTTTGGGGCAGAACTAAGCAGCGCCGTTTAATTTTAAAGTTCCACAAAGAATCGCTAAGAGATAAAAAGTATCGGTCCTTGATCTATTTTAAATTCCTTACATCTTA
>JPYR01000380.1:28730-38793 GCA_000775305.1 Belgica antarctica
GACTTCCAAGAGGTGCTGATCGACAGCCCCAACTTTAGGTGAAATCTCGTTCCATTGAAAAATGAAAGTTTTTATTTGCAAAAAATCCAAATTCAAGACCAGAGCCTCGAATGAAAGTGAAACTAATCGAGTGGTTGTCGTGTTTTAGGTGCATGCTTGAAGAGCAGGAGTTGGACATCGAGAATCTCGAGCAGAAACTGGAGAAGATCTTGAAACTAGCGACAGCTAGCTGCGACGTTGGAAAGCAATTCGTCGTCAATCAGAGGTGAGTGACGGAGTAACTGTCCTTACCGGAGGGTGTGACCAGCTGCAGAGCTTTCCTTTGTGAAGAAAGCATTCCTGGAAACCTCCAACGCATAGGCCGCGTGAATCATCTGTTTGAATTAAATATCAAGTTGTTTATCTTCTTCTTCTCGCTCGTACCCAAGTTTTACATCTCAAACGATGATTAATTTCGTGTTTCGCGAATAAACTTGAACACACTTGAACATTCCAGTCTCGACATTCCTTCAAACTATTTCCTTGTAAGGGTCGAAAAATTGGGTCAGACTGGCTCAAGGATGATATAAACGCCACCGACGGAACCTGTTGATCCTTAAAGCGAAGAAAAAGTTGGCACGGGAAGTGGTTTCGTGTATTTGCTCTTGTGCCAGGTCATGTCCGGCAATCAATTAGCGTAATTGGATCAGACCACGGCATGGTTACGCGTTCACCAAAAGAACCGCACATTAGGGAAGCATTCAAACTGCGAAAAAATCGATCTGAGTGATAATAAATTAATTAAATTAGTCAAGCGTGAAGGCGGCTACACACTAACACGGCCAGCGGAAAGTCGGCAGTTTTGTTATTAAAAATTAGTTTTCTTCGTTTTATTTAATTAAGGGAAATTACAAAGAATCTTGGTGGTGTTGTAAGCTCACATGGAATGATTTATGTCATACAATGTCAAAGGGCTTGATTAGGCAGGTCAAGTTTGTGAGTTTTCAAGGTTGAATTCTGGGAAATCCTTTGTAAATTCTTAGAATTTGTCATAAATTCTTGAAATTTCTTAAAAATTCTTCGAGTTTTCTTAAAAATTCTTGAAATTTTCTCAAAAATTCTTGGAGTTTCAAGAAGTCCCTCGTCTGGTCTCGTCCTCTGATCAACTCACACCATCCCAAGCCCTTAAAACCTATACTCAACTAAATTGTCACCAATGGGATGCTAAAACGTTTCACTTAAAACTATTTTCCATATTTTTCAAATGATGTTCATTTGCAAAGTAAGAAAAATTAAAACAAATCGAAACTAAACAACTAATGGACGAAATAATTCTGCACTGATAAGGCGCCGATGATTATTCATTCGCACTCCCACAGTGCAATCTTGGTTTCCTGTTGCTTTGTGCGATTGAGAGATGAGTGTGTACGCTAAATTGATTCTTCGTGTTTGCAAATCGATTGTACTTATTGTTTGTCTGTTCTGTTGAAGGCAATTCTCAGGTCCAGTTTAACGTTGATTCAATCCAAAAATATTTCTTCGCTACGTTTACCTTCAAAAATAGCTTTTTTGATGAGTAACTTCCTAAATAAGGCCTTGAATTTCAGTTTTTCCCTTTCTTTCCACTTCGTTCCGTCTGCTCTTCATCATCCGAGTGCGTCTTTGCACGGTTCGGCGATGTCGTGAATTTATTAGACAAC
Source organism: Belgica antarctica (assembly GCA_000775305.1). Classification (NCBI taxonomy): domain Eukaryota; kingdom Metazoa; phylum Arthropoda; class Insecta; order Diptera; family Chironomidae; genus Belgica; species Belgica antarctica. The sequence goes on from JPYR01000380.1 coordinate 30,410, forward strand.
AAATGCAAGCATCGTTATGCAAACTTTGACGTTCGCGTTGCCAAATTGTTCGTTTGCTTTTAGAAAGATTACGTTTCATTACATCGAAAGCAGTGTAGAACAGACGGCTTTGTTATCAAAAATACATTCAAATTGAGATTCTTTGTTTCTCGGTAAAAGTTTAATTGAATTGTCATAAAAATATGTGAATTTAGATTCCATCGGATCTGATTTGAGTCAACTTCAAATGCACTTTGCTGTTCGTTTTGTCAATAAAAAAGCGCTTGTTGACGTGATGTTCATGAATGGGAAGCTTCTAAGGCAAGCCGGGATGTGAAGTTTGGTAGTCAACAAGTTCTTTTTGAGTAAAGTTTGCTAATTAATCATGTTGTCAACTAGTCAACTTAATAAAACATCGACAAATCCAAAATTTTCACTTCGCGGCTTCCCTTAGAAGCGTCTTCTTTCTAAAAATGTAATTTCTAAGCTTAATACGAAACCATTTTGAAGAGATAAACAATCGAGAGAATGGCAACGATCAACATGCTGTCGAGTTTAATGTTTTTCGCTGAGTTGTAAGGTGATTGCGTTATTCCTGAATTGTGGAAGAAAAAAAGTATCGAGTCTTAGTAATCCTTTCTCAATTGCGCAAATCGACTGAACAAAGAAGACGACCCCGAAAAAGAAGAAAAAGCGGTTTTTAGAGTGAACCAAATAAGCCCATGTGCACATCGTTCAAGTAAACAGAGAAAAATGCGAAAAAGTTAGACGGAAAAGATCCAAAGGCCCAGCTTGTTAGTTGAAAGAGTGTTGTGACTGCATACAAACCTCCACCGGACGATAAATATTGCGAACAAAAATTAATAGAAAAGAAAGACGTTTATTTAAAAAAGCACAAAAGCTGCGCCCATTTAGAGTGTAAATAACTATCACCTGCTGATTACTTATCGAAAATTTCGATCACATTTGTAGTGGAAAATTAAGTTAAAATTATAACAAGAAGTAGGTTGTGTCTGATAACATCGCCTGTACAATTTCTAGTCACTTTTGAAAGCGAACACGGCTTCTCCACCCAAACAAGCCCAGTTTCCGATGAAATTATCAAACAACAGCCATTTTAAAGAAAGAAAGTGTGAAAAGAAGAAGACATGTGCTTAGATCACTTGGTTGGCTTTAGTCATACCCATTTGGAAGGTGTGAGTCGGCGATGACATGCGGCCGTCGCCACCGTTGCTGTAAGCCAGCACTCGAAGCTTGTACATTTTTCCTGTTGAGTGGAAATTTTCGATTAAACTTCGATTTGAATTTTTCAAAGATGCAAATCTCAAGGCTTAACCATACCTGGAGTCAAATTGTCCACAATGTATTCGAGTTTCCGTCCGAGTGGACAGACGGTGTCGTTGGCAGTGGCCATGTCTTGATCAGCTTCCCAAATACGAATCTTGTAGCCTTCGACCGGTTCTTCTTCCTGTGATGGCGACACATAACGCCACACAACTCTGATTGTCGACGGATTGATACCGAAGATGTGCACGGATGATGGCGGCTTTTGTGGTGCCTTGCGATAAGTTCGCTCGAGGAAACGTTCACTCTCAGGGCCTTCACCGGCTGCATTGTAAACCATGACCTTGACCCAGTAGTAAGTGTCTGGCTCGAGACCGACAATCAAAGCCCAGTTGCGAGTGTGTCTGGAAAGGTAGTAGACGGCGTCTTCTTCCTTGTGGTCTTTCTTCCAGTATTTCAACTGTTGACGAAAAAGTTTTAGTTAAAACGACAAGAAATAAAGTTCATAACTTACTCGATGGCCTATCAATCTACCGCGAATCATCACGCGACTCTGATCGACAGCCTTCCAAGTAGTGTTGAGAGCGGTCGAGTTGAAACCTCGAGCCCAGATCTGTTGCGGTGCAACCTGTGGCATGTCTTCGGCAGAGTAAATGATGCTGACGTTGCTTTCGGGACCGATTCCCTGGTCGTTAATGGCCTGCACCTTGACGTCGTACTTAGTGTAGTAGTTATTGTCCTTCTCGAAGTGAATGACAGCCTTGCCGACATTTCCTTCTTGCTTCAGAATTTTTCCGGCCCATTCAGAGTCGCCGGCCTTTCCGTTCAAGCGATAGTAAACTTTGTAATGAATTCCAGGTGCGTTTTGATCCATGGGCGGCAAAGTGTCCCAAGTGATGATCAAATCACCGATCTTTCCACCGCCACCGCCTAGATTTGTTGGCGCTGTGAAAGGTTTGTCGTGAAGCGTGTTGTGAGAAGGCGACGGAAGACTCTGAGCTCCGGTTCCGAGATTGTTCGAAGCAGCGATTGCGAACTCGTATGAACAGTAAGGCGAAAGTCCTTCGATCTCAGCCCGTCTTCGACTCGTATAACGATCAATTTCTTGCGCGTCGACGTTCTCAGCCACGACGTGCCATGTTTTGTTCCAATTTGTGCGGGCGAGCACGTTATAGTAAAGAATGGTGCCGCCATTGAGTGCACCGTCGATCCATTCGAGAACAGCTTCAGTCTTCTTGATGTCGATAACTTTCACACCGCCGGGCATTCCAGGTGGTCCCATCACAATAACTTGCGATCTCGACGACAATTCATTCACGGCCGATTTTGCAATGCACTCGTAGAACCCTGAATCGAGCAATGACGAGTTTGTGATCATCAACTCATTGTAGTTGACTTCGATTCTCTCGTTTCGCCATTCCTCGTCATGTGGGTTGATAGTTTCGCCGTTGAACTTCCACACGAATGCAACGTCAAGCAGCAAATCTGACCAGACCTCGCAACGCATGTACAAGAAGCGACCGATTTCAGTCACAACTTGCGGCTGCAGAGGCTGCGAGAAGCGGATTTCTTGAAGAACAATCAAACGGGATCGAGATTCGTCGGTTCCATACGCGTTCGTGGCAACGCAAGTGTAGATGCCTTCGTCGTCACGCGATGTTGGCGAAATGACGAGCGTTCCATCGGGTTTGATCTTGCGATGCCCTCCAGCACCGATGACGTTTCCATCTTTCTTCCACTGGAACTTTGGTCTGGGCGCGGCTTCAGGGTTGCACTCTATTGTCGTGTTCCCACTCACAACTGCGTAAATCTCAGGCTCGAGCGGGCGCTTTTTGAACGAAGGCTTCATTGACAGCACGCGAAGCTGTGAAGATGAATAAGCGGCCTTCAGCTGGTTCTCAGCTCGACATTGGTACATTCCGTTGTCCTTGTCTGGGTCGAGATACTTTATCGTTAGTAAATTATCCTGAACGATGTATTTGTCCCTATCAAGCTGTTCTCTGTCAAGGAACTCGCCGTTCTTGTACCAAGTGTAGTTTGAGTCAGGAATTGAGTTGGCTTCGCACACAAAGTTGACTTCAGAGTTGAAATCCTTGATTTGATCCTTGAGTGGGATTGTAAAGTTTGGCCGCATTTGGATGTTGACGTTGACCGCCTTTGGGATTGCTTTCTTGTCGTTCTTAGTGGTACAAACGTACTCGCCGTTGTCGTTGACCGTTGCGTTGGGAATGATCAAAACGCGGTTGTAGCTGAGTGTGTACGCTTTCTTAGGCAAGTCAGCGTTCTTTCTTGTCCAGTTGTATGACGGCACTGGATAACCAAAGGCAACGCATTCGAGGCGAATCTCGTCGCCGGCAATTGGCGCATCCGGGAACACTTTCGGGAAAGAGTTCGCAAAGATCAAGGCTTGGAAGTTGGGGTGAGGTCTGACAGCGAGTGGGAAGAACGGTCCGTTCCTTCCAGTGTCACTGACCATGCTCTGAACTGTACAAGAATAGTTTCCGCGGTCAATCGATTCAAGAGCGGAGAAGTACAACGCACCGTCGTAGCTGACAAAAGTTCGCGTGTCTTCTTCGACGAAGTTGGGGAAGTAGTCGCGTGACCAGTAGTACTTGACGCCCGGGTAATGCGTGGGTGGATCACAGAAAAGCGTCTTTCCCCAGTTCACATCACCACTTTCCGGTGCTCGCTTCAAGTTGAACTCGAGAATGTAGCCGAAATTCAGCTGAACACTCTCGGACAAGATTTTTCCGAATTTGTTGGTGGCGACGCAATGATATGTGCCTTGATCCAACGACTGATCTGGGTTGTAGATGATCAAGTTACCTCCGCTGATTGTATAACGAGAGTTGGCCAGCGGGTCGATCTTAGTGAAATTCAGGAGATCATTGACGTAGTGTTCTTTAAACCAGGTGTAGGTCGGCGTTGGGTAGCCGCCCGCTAAGCACTGAATGTACACTTCGTTGGTAACGCGACGTTTGCCGGTATCGTAAGTTGTGTCTCGGGGTTGTTTGATGAAGTAAGGCCCTCGTGGGAGCTTCTCTGGGTCGATGACTTCAACTCCATAGTCGATTTTTCTTTGGCTGTCCGCATGAGCAATCACGTTGTCGATTGTGAACAGCAAAGTTGACTCGCAGATGAACAAATTGCTCTCAAAATCGTAAGTCGGCATGTACACCCAGCGATTCTTCTCGCGTGAGAAACCGTAAACGACGCGGTCCTTTTGCAACAAACGGTCATAAGCGTTGTAATTCACTCCTGGCCTGTTCAAGAGAGGGTTTCCTTGAACATTGGTGAACTGGTTTGAGTTTTGGTTACGATTGGCGATGTACAACTGGTTGTTGTTCAAGTACTCGACGTTTTGCTCACGATCGATCTCGGTTTCCTCGTACGAGAAACTGTCTTCAGTGGCGAACAGCTGAGTATTGTCATCGTTCACCCAGTTGTTGGGCGTCGATTGCCTAGCCGAGATGTAGTAACGGTTCTGAACCTGATTCTGCAGGTACAACTCGCGAGTGATGAAGTTGTGCTTATCGATGCCTTCAACATTAACCAAATCCGCCTTTGCGGCCTGGCAAATCTTCTTAGCTTCGTACCAAGTTCTTCTCGGTGACTTAATGAAGCGCAAGCATGACTGGCGATAGGCAACCCAATGTTCTGGGCACAAGTGGTTGGGATCGATGTCGTCCAACTGGTAAAGCCCGCCGAAATTGTAGTTCGAGTAACCGCCTGGATTTTGGTTCTGGCTGTACCGATTGCTGTTGTCATAGAACGTGCTTGGGTCGTTTGGGTTGGGAACACCTCGGTTGGTGTCATTGTAGCGCTGTGGGCCGATCGTCTGCTGAGAGAAGCGTCCTCGTCCATATTGATTTTGATTCACGTCGTTTACATTGTCAATTCGATTGCGATCGTAATTACTTTCGGTTTGTGCATCAATTCCATGATGAGGTAGTATTGTCAGGTAGCATATTGCCACAAAGGCGAACACAAAAGTGTGCTGGCCCATGATCTGTTAACGCTTCACTCCGCTTAAATCACTAAAATCATGTAAAACTGGAACGAAAGAACGGATTTTGATTAGAAGAAACGATTTTCTAATACGATTTGTGATTGCGGGCGTTGTAAAACCATAACTCCAATAAGATTTCGTTGTAATTGTAATACTGACAGTGAAATTCTGATAAGAATTATGCTCAAAATATTAGAGTTCACATTAAAATCTAACTAGAGTCAAGAAAAATCTCGTTGCGCTGAGCGAGAATTTTTTCTCAGTCTTATTGGGGATGTAAAATAGCAGCAACAACAACAGTGACTAAGATTATATTCAAAAGGTCAGCAAAGCGATCGATAAGAAGGCATCTTGCTGCCATTATTACCGACGCAGTGACTTTCTCAAACGAGTTGTAGGGTTCACTGCAGTTGAATCTGCGTATTTCAGCGGTTTGGGAGGTGAATTAACCACTTTTACACGGAAATCAAACGAATTAACGAATTAGGTGTGGTCGAGAAATTCTTTCGCAATATTGCGGCTCTTTTCCGATGATTTTCCACTTACTTTGAATAAAACTGATAAGTATGAACATAAAGTGACGAGAATTCAAAAGAATATCAATCACATTAATCCTATTTCCAATTGTTTTTGAGATTCAAGAATTATTTTTGATATTGCGAGTTTGAAGTACAATGAAACTGAATGCCGCCAGAGCTCGCCAGTGACGCGTTGCGCAATGTTCGAATATTTTTTTACGCTCCGCCGTTATTTTTTGTTCTTTTCATAAATATTTTTATTTGTTTTTCAGTGCTTTCGCGACTTCACTATGGGAGCTTCAAAAACATTTCCCCGAAGACAAGGATGCACTCACCAAGATCATCCACTGCTTGCAGGAGATGAATAAATTCCACAACATCTTGTTAGAACAATGCTCAAAGACGGTGCTAAAGAGCATTTCCAACTTTCTGAAGAAAGACGTGCGCGAAGTCAAAGACTACAAGCAAATCTTCTCGAAAATCTCTGAAAACTACGACGGTGCGCTGTTAAAAAACTCTCAAGTGAACAAACACAGACTACAAGAGATCATCGAGGCCGAAAACTATGTTTTCTCAACCAAATCTCAATACCAACATTCCGGGCTCGACTACGTTAACTACATCACAATGCTTCAATCCAAGAAGCGACCAGAAATTCTCTCGACGCTCTTGAGCTACGTTTCGGCCTGCTCGACGTATTTCCACCAAGGATCCGACTTATGCCAGGACTATGACACTTATTTGTTCAAGGAACTCGACGAAGAGGTGACCACGATGCGTAACGAGTACAACCAGCTCGAAAAGGAAATGCAGAAGCGTCACAACTACGTCAACGGGTTTCTTGACGAACCGAAGACAGAAGACGGCCAAGCGGCTACCAAAACCATGGAAGGATATCTCTTCAAACGAACTTCGAACGCTTTCAAAACTTGGAATCGCCGATGGTTTTACATGAGAGAGTGAGTAATTCGCTGCACATTCAACTTTTGATAATTAAATTGTTCATTTCCCCTTTAGCAACAAGCTTTATTACAGAAAACGTTCAGGCGAAGAACTCCCAACGATAATGGAAGATGACTTGAAGCTCTGCGCTGTTCGACCAGTCACCGACTCGGATCGCAGGTTCTGCTTCGAGGTCATCTCGCCCACAAAGAGTCACATTTTGCAGGCTGACTCAGAGAATCAGTATCAGGCGTGGATACTAGCGCTGCAGTCTGGCATCGGGCATGCCATACAGAACAACAGTCGCTACTCAGCCAACATGTGCGCAAGTTCATCGAGCAACAGCAACAATCAGAGTTCGTCGATGGCACCGCCGGCGAACAAGGCGAAGGAAAAGAAAATCAACTGGCGGCAAATGCTTTTGATTCCTGGTAACATGAGGTGCGCGGACTGCGGAAATCCCGACCCCAAATGGGCGTCGATAAACCTCGGAATCACCCTTTGCATCGCATGTTCGGGCGTTCATCGATCGCTTGGCGTTCATTACTCGAAAGTTCGCTCCCTTACGTTGGACGTTTGGGAACCGGAAATCTTGCGAGTCATGATGGAACTTGGCAACGAAGTCGTCAACAAGATTTACGAAGGAACTTACAGCGAAATCATGAGTGACGTTGAACGTGCTACGGAGAATTGCGACGACGATGTGCGCAAAAAATGGATCGCGGCAAAGTACGCGGAGAAAAAGTTTGTGCTTCCGTTGAACGACAGCAACAAAATTGAACTTTTACCGCCGAACTTGCTACCATCGCCCAGCAAATGGAGTGTCAAGAAGCATCGTCGTAGGGCTGCCAGGAGGTAAGTTTGAATTCTATATTTGTTTTCTGCAATTCTCTGATTGAAATTTGTTCAAAAGGCACATCAACAACAACAATGACTTGAAAATAACGTCGAAGGAACATGACAACAGCGAAGACGAGAAGGAAATTAACGAAAGTATTTTGATGCTGGGTGATCGCTTGCTTGACAGCAACTACAGTTTGATACCGGAATCGTGCAGCTTGTTTACCAGCTCTGATCAGGAATCGACCAGCGGTGACGAAGACGTCTTGGGTAAGTTCATTCAATTTCTTCAAAATGCGTTTTAATCAAACAGTTTTTGTTTTAAATTCGCAGACGAAGAAGAAATTGACAAGCTGAACCCGAACTACGTTCTCTACAAAGCAACTTCAGCCCACAATCTCCCAGTCATGTGCCAGGCGATTAGTCTCGGTGCTGATAAGAATTGGGAAAACCCGGAGAATTTGAACCGAACTCCATTGCATCAAGCGATCCTTGCTGTAAGTCACGCTTAAAAATGCTAATACACTTAAACCCACCTTTAAACTTACAGGGATCGCTCATGACCTGCGAATTTTTACTTCTAAACGGTGCCAACATTAACTGTGCAGACAAGAAAGGCTACACGCCACTTCACTTATCGATTGAAATCGGAAACACGGCCCTCGCTTACCTTCTCCTGAAGCACAAAGCCAAATACCAATTGACCACGAATGACGGGAAGCTTCCGATTGACTTCGCAGTCGCGACTGCGGTAGGTTTCCAGCAACACATCAAAAGAATTTTATTTCAAAATTTTTTTTTTCCTTTTCTAG
>JPYR01000381.1:3049-15017 GCA_000775305.1 Belgica antarctica
GAAAACGAATTATTTTCTTCGGTGAACAAAGTTCCTTGAATGAAAATTCAATTGGAGGTTTGCGTATAGCCGCTTTCATAAAAGAGAATCGTGATTTCAGGGCTTATTAAGAACGCTATTACAAAGCGGAGGGAAACACCTGATGGATAATTGCTTTTCAATTTATATTGCATGCTAGCAAAGCATTTATAATTGAATAGCTTACGAGCTCGAACTCGACGACTTTGTTTTTTTTTTCTTCTATGTCTTCTTATCGCGAAATCACCAATCAAGCTGGCAGAACTGCGCGACGTTCTCCAACAGCTAATTCTTCTTCACGGACGCATGAACGGGCGACAGCTACAACGGTTGACCATAAAGCGGACTCTCTAAATAATAATAAAGTACGAAGTGCCTATTAATGAATAAAAACGCGCCATTCGCCTGCTAATAACTTTTTCAGGCCTTGCTTTTGTGTATGAAAATATCAGTGACGATGATATTAATGCCCTAGATGCATGATCATTACAAAGAGACATCGGCGAAAACCTAAACGAAAACGAAGGAATTGAAGAGAAAAATTGAACGGTTCGAATTCGTATTGGAACAGTCTCTGATGGCAAAATGAGATCTCATTATGAAAGCAACACTGAATGGAGAGCGTTTCTTCTTTACACTTTGAGTTTTTTGTTTGTTAGGCGGAGATTAGATCGAAAGACTGCTTTTTGTGACTGGGAGCTCATGTTGTGATGAGTATCGTAGCAAAATATCTTAATCCAGGCAAGTGCCTTTCTTACCAAACATTCCACAACCAAAAAAAATAAATGCTGGAAATTTTCTGGTCGCTTTAATCAGTCAACACAAAAAATGCACTCAATCTAAACATTTTTTTACGATTTAATTATTTTATGTAGGAATTGGGGAATTGGGTATTTTGGGAAGATTGAAAAGAAGGTTTGTGGGTGATGTTAAGGAGACTTTGAGGACAGAGTTATGATGAATCATGGAAATTATTTTATTCAAAGTTTCTTTGAAATCAAAGAAGTTTCCAGGAAAGATCTAAAAATTACTGGAATAATATTCATTATATACACAAAACGTTCAAGTGCAAGTAAATGTTAGTTAAATTTCCTAGAATTTCTTCCCATTTTCTTCGGTTTTGACTAGTTTATATGTTGATTCTAACCTAGAAGTTTGCCTTCAAATTAAACAATTTTGGCGGCGTTGTGTCAACGTCAAGTCAAGCTTTCTTTGGCACAAAACATAATACAGCCTTACAATACTGTCCTTAACCTAAAAAATCACTACAAAATTATTTATAACCTGTATTTGAATCATTAGCAATACCCAGTTATTGCTTTTACCATCTTGTTATCAACAGTTATCGATTTCCAATCACACATCATCATAAAATCTTGCGTCACGCTTCCAGGTCTCTCCATCCATGACCTAATTGCGTCACTCTCCCACCTAGAATATAAAAATCAAGTCTGCTTATGAACCATAAAGGAATTAAATTTTCTCCCAAAACAAGCCCTTTCGGATAGCACCTCTTATCTTATCATCCTCTCGGGGCTCATAACAACAATTCTAATAAAATTACAGAAATTCTTTTGTTGTTGTAGCTTTTCTTCTCTCGCTTTTATTACGCTGGGGTTAGTTACAATGAATAGTCACCTAATGAAGCTGCTGCGACGATGACAGTTTATATAAAACCTGTGAACGTCGCTGCTGCTTATTAAAAAAAAGCGAACGGACGCTGACGCAAGTGAGTATCAACTTAATTCGGTTAAGTTATAAATAATAAACTCGAAAGAGGTAATTTTATCTTCATAAGCAGCAACATTTAATCAAGATTAAAGAGAAAGAACCTTAAAGCCATCTTAAAAATTGTTCTTAGGTCATGTTTTGAAAACCATTTCAGGTTTTAGATTTACTTTGCGTCCGCGCCCGGCAGGCATCCAAAGAACACAAACCGAAAAATTCTTTGTCTGGAGAATTTTGGAGACTTTTTGGTTTAATGTAATCTGGATTTATTGTAAATCATAAAGAAAGAATTTTTATTCTGTCGTTTAAATTACTATCAAGTAGACTCGAGAATTTTGATGCATACCTTTTGTTCTTTCCCGGTTTGTGGTAGCAATGAAATTTTTCTTGTTGAAACATTAAAAAAACTAGAAAATCAGTCGTTACTTTTTTAAAATTCCAATGAATTTTCAGATTTTTGAACTAAAAAAAACCGTTGTGTTTCCAAAATAATTTTTTTAAAATTTAGCAAAAGATCTAACAATCATTTCAAAAAACTATAAAATTTCTGGTATTCAAAGTGACCAAAAAACACGTGTCTAAATTAGCCAGTAACTTAAATCGACAGCGTGCATTCCAATATTCTTTAATAATCCTTGTCTTTAAAACTCTGGTAATTTCAACCGTAACACCGTAATAGCCAATTGCCAGGCAGTGCGTACAATCAGACATGATATGTTTGCTTCGGAATTGGCTAGCTTTTTGAAACCCAAAGCAGAAATTGATTCGGATTCCATGCATGCACAGCATATACAGCTATAAAATCATTCAAATTCGATATCGGGCTTCTCTCTTTTTTATTATTCCGTCAATTGTCCCAATCGTAATTTAATAAATGTGTACGCAAAATATCCAACAATACAATTTTTATTTATTTAATATCGCTTCTCTGCCAACATTACATTCGCGATATGCGAGAATGGATACGTTTGCATGCACAATCTATGTGTTTGGAAATCACATTTCTCATACCTTACTAGGTTTTTCTCTCCACGAAATTCGCGTGTCGAGAGAGTTTGAAGTGTTCGCGAAAAAATCAGCAAATTTTAAGCTTTGGTCAATGCTTGAACGCCTGCCTGTGTTGCGCTGTATAAATAAATCGAAGAAAAAAAAACTTGAATGCCTTGACTTGACTTCGAAATTGAAGTTTTAATGTGATTATTTCAAAGTTGATTTTTAGACAAAATATTAATGGTGTTCGATACGTTCAGCACACAAAGGCAAACGTAAATCCAATTGCAAACGTGGACCGAACCAAGTCCCTTTACGGATCCCCCCAAATTGGATTTGTCACTAGCGGCGACTTTCCGTTGATAAAATTCTTTCTAAACTTCCCAAAAAGGAGCTGACAAATGAGACCAGTGATTGAAATCCATCACAATCGCATCAGTTCCCGTGTATTGCGATCAGGCACGGCTTCGGGTGATCGCAGACGACATCCAGCTAGGCCTACTTCGTCCCATGTCAACTCGAAATACACTGGAAATGTTTTGCTTTCGTGTTCTTGCATGTATGAGCTATACACCTGCAGTAGTTGTACATGTAGACAACAAACATTTTGCTTTTCTTTGCTTCTTTACACGCTTTTTCTCAACATCTTACAAGACATTAGTCAATCCCAACCCACACAACCGTGCTGTAAACATTCAGCTGTGTGGCTTTAAGATATTTCTCTTTCCGTCTTTAAAGTTTTACACTTGCGAGCAGTTTAGTTTTAGTAAGACAGTGTATAAGGCTGGACGCTTGTGCAATATTTTCTGATTAAAGAAGTAGAGAAAAAGTTTTCAACTTTATCGGAGTGAAAACAAACTGAAAACACCAGCAACTTGTGTCATAAAGAAGAGAAAAACTTTGAAAAGAAAAGTTTCATCAACTAATATTAATATTTATCGACTAATTTTTCATCGTCCCTCGTGAAAGATTCTAATTAAAAACTCAACCTTAGTTAAGAATCTGTCAAGACTAAGTTAAGTGTTTTAAAAGCAAACTGACGGTTGTGAAAGAGTGAAAAGCACTTTCATCCACACAGCATCAGCTCTAAGTGCTTATGACTAATAGAATAAACACACACTGCAGACAAGCGACGAAAAAAAGAGAAAAATACGCCAAGCGATATTAAGTTTCTTGGAAAAATTCGTTTCATTTCTGGCATTTTGGAGCGTTTCGAAAAAGATTCGCCGCTTGTGTGTGTTCGTGTCCAAAAACAGTGGAACAACGAGAATCTTAATACGAGAAAAGAACGAAGATTATTAAGTGTTTTTAATCAACAAGGAAATTTTGACAGTGAAAGAAAGCAGTCGCTGAGCGATCGTCGCGTTGTGTGAACGGTTTCAGATATCAATTGAAAGTCGAGCTGGCTGAAAAATCCCATAAATCAGCAAACTATCGCGGAATTAAGACTGAAACAGAAGAAAACGCGTTTTTGATGAATGTGTTGTGAGTCGCGCATTGTTGTAGAGTGAATTCATTCAACAAAATAAAAAACTCCGTAGCGAACAGCACAATATACTTTTTTTGTGAAAGTTGCGGGTCGCTGAGTAATAAAAAATATTTATTCATACTCGCGGAGATTTGAGCCTGGCATCGCGGTGAATTATTTGGGAACAAGTCACCGGATTCTCAACATCTGATCCACGATCTTCCTTTGTGCCTGCTGATCTTCTGGTGGTTTACGTGCTTACCTTTCCATCCACCTCTGGGTCGAGTGTGTAAACATCATTTCGCGGATCGCAGAGAATTCGTTGTTAATTGGAAGAAGAAAAAGACGACGCACAACGAAAAAGAACGGCAAATGATAAGTTTGTCATCGACATGTGAAAAATGAACCAACGGTGTTGAAAATCTTTTTGGAATTCACTGCCATTTCACGACTTTCGCACAAAGACTCTCTACTGATCCCAGCAAGCATCAAGTTGAGAATCTTAAACTCCCGTCATCGCCGTACTTAATTGCAACAAATCATCAAGCTCGTAAGTACCAAGCCTTCTAATCACTGAAAGCGTCTACAAATCGTCTTCTAATGCCTTTCTCTATCACTTTGACATTATGTAAATGTTTTTCTGATTCGGGGTGTGCGCTGGGTGGTGTTTGAGGCGTTTTGGGGGCTGGAAAAGATTATGATAGACGTCGGCATGAGTTGATGCTGAATTTTTTGAAAATTTGAGGTTATTAATTTTTTAAAAACAAATTTCTTTTATGGCTGACTGTCATAGCATAATAATTTGTTGATGTCAATCGCTACCAGGTGGCGCATCAGTGTTTTAAACATTTTAACCTCTAAAACTCTGGGTTTTCTTTCATCGCTGGTGCCGCCATCTACAAAAATCGATTTCCATCGTAGTGATTCCCAGAACACCAAGCGTTCATTGACTCACTAGTCAAATTCTTAACCCCAAAATCAACAACAAACCCTCTAAACCATCACCCAGCTTACTCAGACTCTGAGCTTTTCGGATTTGGATGCGTTTCAGGTGGCACCTATTTTGCCTTCGGTTTATGCATTCTTTAGACCTACACCATTCGCGGGAAGGTATCTCATTAGATAGTCATTTCAATACAAACACGGCCCACTTGGAATCCACCATAAATCCGAACAGAGAGCCCCAAGAATGCGCTCGGATTGCACGCTTGTTGATGGAAAAAGGTTTATTAAATTGTCATGATTGTTGGCATTTCTCTTCGGTTTAAAGTCACAAAAAGCAGCCGAGTGACGATCATATAGAAAGAAGTTTATTAAACATTCCGTGCATGATTCCCCGGAACGGGCCGTTAAAATTCAATAACTTTTCTGTGCCAAAGCATTTTTTTTTTGCCTCGCTTTGCTTTATTATTTTTCGGTGGAGACGAAGCAGCAAACTGATTAAGTGCTCTAATTCACGTTTGATATGCACACACGGCGTTTTGTGTTTTGAATGCAGCCGCTCACTAAAGAGTGAAGGAAAAGCAGGGCAAAACCGAATAACGAACGGAATTCGTTGCAAATTAATTGTAGCGTGATGCCCAGTCCTCCCCGCTCATCTCAAGCTGTTCATCTCTGTGATGTACTATGATTATACCGTTCGTCAGCTAACAAGGCAGATAGAGCGAATTTTTTAGCTGAAGAGAATATCATCAAGTATCTTTGCTTGTCATTTGATTTAATTAAGTGCTTGAAAACTTAACGAGTCTTTCGCCGTTTTTAATAAATTGTCTGCAATTTATTTATGGCTCACGGAGCGATGAAATTGTGGAAACGGTTCTACATTGTAGCCCACGCAAATGTTCATTAAAAAGTATTCAATCATTTTTCATCCATTGCGTGCTGGTTTTTTGCTTCTTCTTTCCATGCCGTCTACCCGTTCTACTCAATATTCAAAGTGCTAAGCCAAAATGAGTCTTCATTTGGTGGTGTCCGAATTGGATTTCTTTTCTACGGGTTTCTCGCTGCTTTCTCGGTCATCACCTCAAAATCGAGACTTTGAAGCATTCTCATTAACGAGAACTTTGACGAGCGAAGAATAAAGTATGAAAAGTTTTTAATCTAAAGATTCGATCTAGAATAGTTATGAGACGCACATTAAACTAACAACAAGCAAAGAGAAACGGAGAAAATAAAGAAAAAACTTAATTAAAAATTCCACTTCTGCGTTTGGGAAAAAAAGACGATAGAAAAAGTTAGTTCAAATGCGGTCAATTCGGTGGTTCAGTAGCTATGCAAGAAATTTAATGAATTTATCATGTTTGTGAATGAATTGATAAGAAAAAAAGTTTGATTCAGCGAACAGCGCCAAGTTTTTAAGCACAGCTTTGCTAAAGATGTGCTAAATATAGTTATGAGCACAGTTTAAAACTGTTCTCGCAGTTTAGTACAGCTGTGCTTTTCATAAAGTGAATCAAGCTATGCGTGATTTTATGAGACTTTGAAATCCCTGCATCATGAAACAGTTCAAGCTGTGCAGCAATTTTTGTCAAGCTGTGCTTTTGACCTTCAAAGATACTTCAGTGACTGCATTCATAACCTTCCCCAATTTCTTTTAAAAGATAAATTGGGAATCAAAACAGAAACTTCTCAAAAAAGAAGCATGCCGAATGGTGTTTGGATAGGACAGTTACAGTTACTCTCCTTCTTATTCTTTTTTATCCAAATCTAATGCAAACTAATTAGAATTTTTTTGAAACTTTTCATCGAAATTCCAAGAGAAACGAGTTTAATCTATAAAATTCAAACGAGAATGTTTTTAAACTGCCTTTGACGTAGTATTTTACGTAATAATGCGATCTGGTCAGTCCGGTTCTTGGAAGACAAGAAACATTTGTTCAAGACGTATCTGTTCATGCCATGCGAGAGAATTTACCATGAATCGAGCTGAAATTAGGGTTGCGCTGAAGCGTTTGGAACTAATTTTATGGCATTTAATGATGATAAATTCTAACGAACGATGCAGCTTCGCAATTAAAATTCGGCCGCATGTAATGATTGCCTTTTGGAATCTAGCGCGGGTAGCCCTACCGCCGGGTAGTCGAGTTATTTATGAGCCTCCACTTAATCACAAGTTTGAATGGATCGCAAAGGAAATAAATACGAAAAAATCTTCTTCTTGATCTCTTCTTTTGAATTAAGTCCTGCGGCATTGAAACAAAGTTTTGTCCGAAAAAGACGAAGAACATCAAAAGAGATTGAATCGTTGGGTGAGACTTGTTAGACGAAAAACTTTAGAAATTTAATTAATTTCTTCCCATTCTACCTCGATTCCAGTACACGAACATCGCCCGAAACGAAGTTTTTCCTAATCAATCATCTTTCATGCCCTGTTGTAACTTTTCACCTTCACTATCTGCTTCTCTCCTACAGCTTGGACCTGAGAAAAGATTCTTATTTTCTTATTAATGATCCTCACAGTCCATACACTCACGCCCTCCCCAACCTTTAATCACAGCGCAACAAGTTTTTTTCTCTCTTCATCTTTTTGCTTCGATTCTTTTCATTCACCTCGGGTTGATGTATCGGTAAGTGGCAGGGAATGCTAGTTGAATAGACGAATTAATAGTTTGTGCGGACAAGAGATTTTCTAAGAACGATACAAATTTTACGCATTCAGTGGAAGGCTTTGCTAAAAGTTTAATGCTAATTAAAAGCTTCGAAATTTACAAAAATCTAAAAAAAAGCCAAAAAGAATGAAAATATCTGCTAAACGCATGATTGCTAACATTTAAGCAAGTTTTATCGTTAAAACTAATATGAATGTTCACAAATTCAATTTTAGCAAGCCTTAGAACCTTCGCCTGTAAAACAATTTAAAATTGTTTACCAAAAATTGTTAACCAAAACTGATTAACCATCTAACCAAACGTCTTTTAATAAAGCTGTTCCTGTTCATGCGAAATAGGTTGGAAGTTGTTTTTCCAAAAAGTTTTGAAATAAGTCGGATTGAATGTCGACGAAGTCTGACTAGATTCATTCAAATACATTTAAGGTTTTCAACTAAGCACTGAATTATTGACTTGAAGTCGTCGAAATAAATTAAATGTAAATAAGTCGATGTTGTAAATAAACAAGCTGCGCGGAGAGAATCGGAGAAAAAAACTGGTCCCAAGCGTGCACAGCATTCAAGGCTGATCGA
Organism: Belgica antarctica; assembly: GCA_000775305.1. Taxonomy (NCBI): domain Eukaryota; kingdom Metazoa; phylum Arthropoda; class Insecta; order Diptera; family Chironomidae; genus Belgica; species Belgica antarctica. Next base: position 11,434 of record JPYR01000381.1, read on the forward strand.
AAAGACATATAAGAATTTGGCATAAATTATCATACATTTCCAGATGAATTTAAATGACAATTGATAAAAATTGAGCGGAGATGATTAGTACGCAGGCGATGATTCACCTGATCGGGTGAAGCTTTGTAGTGCGTATTTCAATGGAAAATTACTCAAACTCGTTTCACATTCTCGCCATACGGCTTTATCAATTCGAGTCGCTTGCCCGCGTCCTTGGCTAGCTGTGACCACAGGTTTCTCGTTTTATTCTTGCTGCAATGTGCTTAATGACGCATATCAAGCTCGTTTGTTTGTCGCATTAAGACACCGAGTAAGAAATCGCCTGAGAAACTGCTTTGGGGGCGTAGTTGTTTAGGAAGGAAATGAGTGAATGAATTACCAACGTATCTCCCTGTCGAGATCTTTTCGGTCTCAAAGGCTTAATTACTTCTCAACTGCATGAAAAAAAGTTGAAAACCTGATGCGCTTCCTTTCGTTTATTGCGTTCGACTTCAATGAACAAAGTCTTCTACCTGAGTTAGGAAAGAATGCCGAGAATGAGGGTCGAAATTCCGTATAAACTGTTAACATGGATTGCATCACTTCTGGGCAAATAACTGACCTAGAACCATAATACTGTGAACAATGCCTCCAAACTGACGTAGTCTTCCTGAATTTCCCAATCATTGCGTACTTAAAGTTTCTTATCTTTTTGTGTCTTTTTGGAAGAATCTCCCGATAGCTTGCCAACCATAAAGATTTCTAAAGAAAATGATTGATATCATCGAAACATAACGCTTGTGATTGATAAGATAACGAGAATTGATCATTTCATGGCTTGATAGGCCAGAAATGTGATGAAACCGAAAGCATTGTGAAATTAGTAAAAATTGTTTCAAAATTCATTTCCAAGGCGGACTGAAGAAGTGTAAGGTTAAAGGCTGCCCTTAAAAATGGAGAGATTGGATCACAAGGCTGTTCAATAAACAAATTTATGTTTATGCTAATGTCAGTGTCGAAACTACCATGAACACTTTGTTTATTTGAAACAATAAAAATTGGTTGGAGAATCAAGTCGTTGTGAAGAAATTTGTTTAAATTTAAAGCAATTTGTTCATTACTAACTGAATCCTTCACATTCAGTATCAATTTAAGTTGAGTCTTGTAGCTCAAAGTGTCTTTCGTCACTCAAATAATTTCTCAGACTTTAATATTTTCGCATCAAGATTCAAGTTGAAGTCTTGGCTGAGTATCAATTTTATAATATGCCATCAAGTCACATCGCAAGTTCTAATTGTATCCAGAAAAACTTATCCACGCATCATCAAACCCTTCAAGCTATCAAGTTGTTGAATCATCAAAGCAAAAATGAGCGTAATTTGATTAATAATCGATCTTCTGTCACTCAACTGACCATTGAACCGTCGATTCATCAATTAGAATCATATTTCCTTCCTGACAAGACTCTCCTTGAGATGATAACGGAGTCGGCGTTCAGCGTTGATAGATGATGAAGGCAGGAAATGAAGACACGCGAAAACAAACGTCGGGAAGTTTGACGGCAGCATACATTCGGCGGCAAAAATTTGAAACACAAAAGCGCACATGAAACATAGAAACGAATGAAAAAATTATGTACCATGAGCAAATAATGATGAAATTGTGAATGATTGCTGTTGTGTGTACAATTCACTTTCTAAATTTTTACTTTTCTTCAATTACTCCGGTCGGTGCCTGCACACAGTGAAGCGCTTTTAATTCAAGTTTTCCATTTCTTTTTGTGTCTTTGACTCACTATCAGCATCAATTGTACGTCATTTTCATCTCGATCTCTTCGCTCTGTATCCCCTGACATGACTGCGGCTTTTGAGCATGCGGCAAATTGCGTTATTAAATAATTTTTAATGGCGAGTGACTTAAATAAATTTCTACTCTCGATATGCCTAAGTGGTCCCGGTTTTTTCTTATCATCGTCTATAACGCCATAGTGCGAAGGTACAGCGAGAAAACAGCGTAAACGCACATCTGTGAGGTCTGCATCAACGATGCCATTAAAAGTCAAACAACTTCTCAATAAGTGCCTCGTTCAATGAATGATAAATTGTATTTGAAAGAAAGGCACAGCGTCACCGGCCTGGACCCGAAAATGATATTAAAACGGAGAGTGACTTAAGACAGCGGCATTCCATCGCATAAAATATCGAAATTCTTCGATTTGTATCCGCTTCGTCACAAACACACGACGGAAAAAGTGTTTCTGGGACATCAGAGTTTTTTTGGCAATGAACTTTTCTTTTCGCTTTTGCGTTTCTTTCGCGTCTTTTCTTTTTTATACATTAAGCTTTGCGCCTTGTTTTTGGCGCTATGTTTATAGTTAATTCGGCTTTTGTTGCTTAGCTTTTTTTGCCCGTCTGCCATAAATAACTTTGAGGAATAGAAACGGCAAGGCTGTGGCCCATTTTCAAGGTTGTTTGATGGGTAAGTGGGTTAAGAGAAAATAAGACGATGGAATTGGCTGGGAAGAGCTTAGACAAGCTGATATTTATTTCTTTAAGATCATTAGCAAGCTTAAAGTGCTAAATTGGGGATTGCACTTTGTTAAGAAGCTTTTAACCGGCTTGTCACAGTATCAGACCTATTTGCAATCCTTTACAAGCTTAACAGTTTCAAAACTTCTTCTTAACACTTCCCTGTCGAGTCTTCCACTAAAGTAACCCCTGACACTTCTCTTTATCAACCGTCACGAGAGAAAGAGTGAACTCATTTAAGCGGATTGTGTGCCCGGCAGTCTCCGGACGTAGCACTCAATTTATGTTCCCATACCCGAGCGAAATTTTTACTTTTATGTTTTCTTCTTCGCCACTTCAGTTTTCTTCTTTTGGTGACAATCAGGTGATCGGTCAGCGGCACGTTCACCTTCACTTTCTTGAGAATTTCTACAGAGATTAAAAGAAGAGAGAAAAAACTTTCTCGTCTGTCATACGACAAATTGATCGAGTTGTTTTCGGTGCGGAAAATTTTGCATTTCATTTCATTTGCAACGAGTTTTTCCTTAGCAACTGTTTTCACTGTCAATCGAAAGCTGACGCTCCGCTGCAGAGTTGGGAAAGGTCACGAGACTCTCAACCGTTATTGGCAGCATGGCATGCATGCATGCAGAAGATGAGAAAAGCTCTCAAGCTGATTTCAAAGCCTCTCCGGCGCATTGTCTACCGACAACGATCATTTTTCCAATCGTTTTCTTCTTGTTCGCCAGAAAAATAGCTCCAAGAGAGTGCAACGAAGCAAAGCCTCGAGCAATTTTCAAGATAGTGAAATTGAATCACGTTTTACAGCAGATTATTGATTAAACTTGATATCAAGTCGTCGAGAGAAGTCGCCAAATCAAGCAAAGAAAGACAAAACCAGTTCAAAGATTTTTTGTTCGATCACCTAGGCTCCGCTTTATGCACGCAACAACAGTCACAGCCGAAGCATAAGCAAAAAATGTTTTGAATTGAAATCAAAAGAGCGAAAAACTTGAAATGCTGCTGACGAAATGTGTTCGAACCGTTTGGTGACTCCAAACAGATGCTAAATCATCGCCTTTTGCCGTGTTTAGATAA
>JPYR01000381.1:15899-41584 GCA_000775305.1 Belgica antarctica
CCCCCCCCCCCCCCCCCCCCCCCCCCCCCCCCTTTTCCCAAAGCAGCCCCGATTAGTTTCTGTATCAACTTTTCATTGATTTTCATGTTAATGTAACGGAGTTAAAGCGAGAAACTTAATTGAACTTTTTTATATTTTGTTGTTCTTTGCCTATACTGTCTGTTTCTGGTATCATAAAAATGTATGCTAGTGAGTAATCGTTACAAATGAAAATGCTTATTATTTGATATGAAATATATTGAGCCATTAATTAGTGTGTACACATCGCGTAAATAATAGCAAACAAATTTATCCTAATTACCTCAAAACCAACAGCAACAGCCACCGCAGAACAAAGCGCTGTTGGATGCGCCAGAAGAACATACCGGGGCCGAACACAAAGTGTTTGAAATCAATTAACTCATTATTAGATTTAAAATAAAACTAGCTAATCATTTAGTGGACGCTTTAATGCTGTTTTTCACATCGAAATTGGCATCGAAATGAAAAACTTGTCGGTGCGGAAGTGGATGGTTAACAGACAATTAAAATTTACACACATTTTTTCGGCTGTTTATTAGCGCGTTATAAACACAAGTTTCACTCGTTTAAATTACTACCTTCGGTATATCAGCTTTTAGTTTTTAGCGGTAACGAAATTACTGGCTAGCTGTTTCATCTTCGCTGCCTTTCCGGTAGAGAAAAAATAAATAAAATATGTAATTAACGAGCATGAAAAAATTAAAAATTGAGAGTAAATATTTAATGAAATTTACATGAGTTAATTAGTGGAGCAATATTCACTCCATGAACATGGTTAAATACTTTGCATTATGAAATCACGTGAAATCATAAAGGCCTCAAATCAATGACCTGAATCTGGGCCGCTAGTCTACCATTAGCACGAACAGTGGAAGTTAGCGAAAAATGCTGAGCATCGTTAGTGATGCGCGAAATGGGAAGTTAAATTAATTAAGCAATAAACTCCAGAAGCACTTAGTGGTCAAAATCAATGAATTACATCGTGATGTAACCGATTTCTATGCAGAAAATAATGAATGGCTGTAGTTCAAAGGCTAAATGTGGCTTCATGTTTGCAGGATATTGCAAAGTGGTGACTTTTTAGAGTCTAAAGTAATAAATTTCGACGCTGGGGAAAGTGGAGAAAATGTTTTAGACCAATTATGTGAAGAAAGATTCGTTTTTCACTTAAAAATGACGCAATTGGCAAACGTGCCCATTTTCATTGTAATTATTTTACGAACTGCAACAGACGACAACGAATTGGTTACGCTGCTTGAGTCGTGATTACATCAAAAGATCCGTGCAATTCGGAGCCTCGATTGAAGATCAAAACTCTACTTAGTTTGTCACCGTGAGGTCCACTATGAGACATTATCATGCGCCCTCGGGGTCACTCGGACAACATCAACATTTATTTCACATACTTTAATTCAGTACTCGTTGCCCTGTGGACATCCAATCCGAAAATTACTGCCATGCGAACCTGTTTGATTGTTCCATAATCACAAAAAAAACTTTTTTTATAACTTTTTTACTCATATCGCAAACTTTTTTCTCTTCTTTCAGGTATATTAACACATCGTACCTGGGACGCCGACAGCAAGAGCTGTTTGTACGAGTTTTCCTGTTTTCATTGCACTGCAAGAATTATCAAGAAGAAAACAAAACGGTGCATTAACAGCATTCTGTGATTAAAAGTGAAAAAAGCACTGCTGGGAAAACAAAACTTCGAAGAAAAGTTTTAAAAACGTTTTTGTAAAGAACTGAAGCTCACACTGTGTGAGTTCGTTGAAACCTAAGCCGCTCCGACCCAAAATAAAAGCAGTCTCTCGGGCAAAGCGCTCGCTATGCGAAATTATTGGTTAATTGTTTGAAGTTTTTTTTTCGCAACAATCAAGCGAAGCAATTATTTGAAACCTCCTCGAGTAAATCGATAATTTGCAAGTGCTGCTATAAAAAAGCAGAAACAATCCAAACGTACATGAACTGCAGTTTTAATTTGCTTATTGCGAAATTTGCATCATTCAGAGAGACCCATTCAAACGAGAAGTCATAAAGAAACGACTTGGAATTCCACAAAAACGGTTTCATCGATTCAAATCCGCAGCCATGGCCATCGAGATGCTTGCAAAAATGAAAAACAAGCTGTGATGGTTTCGTCCGAAAAATAAAACACGAAATTACGGTGAAAACAACCTTCGTCATATCTTGGAATCATATCTTCGTCTGCGCACATCTCCGTCTACCAAAACAACAACTTTTGTGTTTGAGATTCCGAACGAATCACGCAAATTAAACATTCAGCATCAACAATCTAGTTCGAAGGAAGGCATTCTTTCGACATGAATCAATCTCAGTATCACTACAAAGGCTTAGACGCCGATTTGGATGAGTATCTGAGCGAATACAAGAACCAAACACCGTTGGAGTCAGATCATTATGCCGGTGAGTGCTTCAATTATTTACTTAACGATTCATCCCGTAATTCTTAGGAAAACGGTTCGACTAGACTGGTTCTGAGAAGATTTGTAAATGGATTTAAAGGGTTTTGAGTGTTCGAAAAGTGTTTAACAAGTCATTTAACAAGCAGGAAGTTAAGGGCATAAATGAAGTTGTTAGAGTCTTTGACAAGTAAATTTGATACGGTCAGATTTCTAGTTACGGAAGCTTTGCGGAACGTTTTAAACAGTTTTTCTTCAATAAGTTCTTTTCTACTTAAACGCAATCCTAATTAGGATTTCCTGATTACAAACCTTCTCGATTAATAACAAACTAAATTTTCAACGGCAATAGTCAGAACTTCCAATTAAATCATACTTGACTTAAGTTCGAATCTTGATTAACTTTCAGCAGCTGGTTTCACGCCCTTTAAACTAAAGCAATATTAAAACTATGAACCTTCCATACTTCCCGTTAAAAACCTGCTGCACAACCCAATAACTTCCATAACATAATTTCCAAGAATCTCCCTGCGTCATAAACACTCGTACGTGCTTTAAATCGCCCTCGGCAAGTGCCCTGTCTAACTTTTCTGTAGAACAACAAATCATTTGCCTAGTAACGACAAGTGCACATTCCTGAACAATCGGATGCGCAAATAAGATGTTTGTGTCTCCATTTACGAGCTTAGTTCGCAAAGCGCAAATCGCCTGAATCAACTGACTTAATTGTTGATTTAAGCAAATTCCTTTTACGGATTCATCGTAAACAGTGATTGCAAAGGGACGGAAATAATTAACACTGGCACTCCCTGAGTAGATTTTTGCGGCTGAGTGAATCAAAACGTGCTGACTGGGATTGCTTTGAAAGCACTTCTCGATGGATGGATAATTACACGGCTTTGCCGGTTCAAGATTTTTATCTGCACGCTTTTGTATAATTTGTGTCGAAGCAAACGCGAATTCAGCACTGTCATTGCCTTTCGGACAGTTCTGTTTCGCTCAAAGAAAATCATTCTTCTCCGGCTGGTGATCGATTCTCTAATAACGTTGCATGAAGACGTGGCGCGATCGCAATCTTCTTGCCCAAGATGAGTCTTCGACCTTGCCGCACGTAAATGATTTGTGTAATTTTCTGCATATCCAATCAACGACTCTCATTAAATCACATGCCACGCAATTACTAATAAAAATATTATCTCGCGTTTATTCTAGACGGTGAATGGGAGGCACAGTGGCTGGTGACCGCCGGATTTCCGCAATTAACCAGGGCATTCGAACAGGTAAGGATGAGCTATCAAGCGATTAAGACATCTGCATGCGAATCAGAGTTTGACCCGCGATGACACACATGCCCGACGCGGCGAATGGCTCGGAGCTACGCCCGAGGAATTTTGACTTTCATGGTTCAGCCCGCTCATAAATGTTTACACTTAATTTCTGCGGTGTGTCAAAAACAATTGTTAATCTTTGGGGCTGTGCAAAAGATTCGTCACAATTAATTTTTGAGTATAGAATCTTGAAATTGAGAATTCTAACCCCAAAATCATAATAACTGAACAATCTGAACATTTTGAGGTTAGAATCCTGACATTTCTAACCTCACAATAAAGAAAATTAAATATTTAAGGTTAGAATTCTGAAGTTTGAGACAACTGATCTCAAAATCAAAACAATCAGATCGTTTTCATGATTTTTGAGGTTATAATATTCTTTTTCATGAGCAAGACCCACAGAAAATTCTTAACAAATCAGTTACCATCGTGACATCACCACTAAACACGCCCCCGAAGCATACTTTTTGTGTGTGCCTTAATGATGGTTTCCAAAAGCCAAAAAAATATAAAAATTACATTAAAATTATACTCGAAAAAATGAAATTAAAAATTTCAATTGTTTTCACTTCGCGCTCGCGCGCGATCTCTAGCGCGAACCACAAAACCAACAACAGCAACAAATACGCTGAGTATCCACAATGCGATATTGTTGTTAGTCAGAAGGCGAGCGCGCGAGTCAGTCAGTTGATTTTTATATCAGCAGCGCAAAGCATGTCTTGGCTGTGTCGTGTGAAGATCGAACTGTTTACTCAACACTCAACAGTCGACAAAAGATTTATTGATTTTCCTCGTTTATTAAAGGGCCGAGAACAGCCGACATCAGAGCTAGCGCCCATTCTAGCTCGGTTATCGAAGCACCACGCAGATGCGGTGAAATTACGAGTCAAGGCTTTGAATAGAACGGTCCGGGGTCGAACAAGATCGAGGCACCAAAGGAAGAAGCCTGACATCCGCGATGTTTTCCGTGATGTTGAGGTAAGATAAGAAGATGCTGGCGTTATAGCCTGTTGAGTAGTATCAAGTGACTCTTAAGATGTTTTGTTGACGTCATTCACTGACCACCCACAAATTCACGATCATCTCATTAACATAAAATCTTTTTCCTTGTAACAGACCTGCAGCACAGGTTCGCGATCACGAAGCGCCACACCCGACTCACTTGACTCACTCCCCGACCAGGATCAGTGGAACAACGTCACTCAAATCCCCAGCTTCGTGTCGATCTTCGATAACAGCCGACTTGTTGGCATCCGAGCGAAGCAAAACCTTCGTCGTACTCCAAGCGCACCGTTGCGTGGCTCGGCGGAACTTTTTCGGGGATCACACATCCGTTGCGACATTCCCTGCTTCACTGCCGATGGCATTGAGCTGCTCAACTTCCAAAGATTAGGAACTATTCATATTCCGCGCGTTCGATCCGGTAGCGATCCATCGTGCACGATTGGGTAAGACGCGCGACATTGACGACAATCGAGTTGTTACAAAATTTTCTTTTCGTTCGAAACAGCATTCGTAAAGGCAACCAAATATCATCGACAACTCGCAGTCACAACAATCTCTACATTGATAATGAAACATCATCCAACTCGTCGACGTCGTCGTCTCCTAGCCCAGGCAACTCGCCACCGCGCAGCGACATGATGAATTTCCACAAGGCCAACACTAGCACACCGTACCGAATCACTCATAATGCGCCGATCAGTTTCGAAAGCATGATTCGCGAAACAGAGAAATCATCCGACGGATCCGAGTGCGAGACAATCGACGAAGTGTGCAGCGACATAAACAGCATACCCGAAGGTGACATTAAGAAGCTGCAGCCAGTTTTATGGCTGGAGCTGGCGACCATTTTTGACAAGCACCAAATCGCATTGGACAAACGAAAGCCATTCAAGCGGAAGCGGAAAGAAGAAGGCAACGTTTTTGGTGTATCACTCAATGCATTGGTTCGTCGCGACCAGCAAGTTACCGGAGAAGACACGTCACTTGTGCCACTTATCCTTCAAAGCATTATTCGAGAACTCATCAGCCGAGGCGCCAAGGAAGAAGGAATTCTTCGCGTCGCAGGCCACAAACAGAAGGTGCGTCTGACATTGAAAAAGATTGTCAGCTAACTGTGCTAATAATTGGTTCTAATTTCAGACGGAAACTCTTTATCAAGACATCGAACAGAACTTTTACTCTAAACCTGAGAAAATCGAACCATTTCTGAAACGTGCTGGTGTTCATGACTTGAGCGCTCTCTTGAAGCGGTGGCTTCGTGAACTTCCGCAGCCATTGTTAGCCAACGATCTGGTGCACATGTTTTATCAAACAAACGGTAAGTTATAGGGTTGCTTGAATGGTTTTGGGTTCAACAAAGCTTTTGGGTTCATCTAACTCTAAATAGTGGAGTTAGATTAGTGGTTATCAATATTATCTTCTAAACAAACTTTGATTCATTGTTATCAATAGAGTTTGATTAGATGTTTAGACTATAACTTCAATCTAACTCCGAACGAATGCCGATCGATCGCGATCTTTGTATTTCCGACCATTCACAATGCACATCATCAATTACACTAATAGTTGACCTTGCCCTCGAAGTTTCACTAATGATTCATTTCCTTCAAACAGCTCTCCCAGCGCAAGATCAAGTCAGGGCCATCTCGATGTTGTGCCTTCTGCTGCCGCATGAGAACCGCAACACCATGCGTGAACTTCTGAACTTCTTCAAACTGGTCGTTGATTTGCAAAGCTTTAACAAGATGTCGATTCACAATGTTGCGACAATCACGGCGCCGTCGTTCTTTCCACCCCGCTTCGTTCATCCCACTGACAAGAACGACATCACCGCTCAGGTGCGGATGGCAGCGCAGTGCTGTCATTTGACCAATGTACTTATCGCGCAATCTGACAACTTATGGATGATACCACAGCGGTTGATTGATGAAGCGAAAAAAATCAACAAAACTGGAAATGTAAGTTTGCGACTCGATTTTTCATTCCATCGTGCATCAGTTAATCCGAAATGTCTTTTTTCGTCTTTCTCGTCAACAGAACAAGCGTCAACCAGCTCGAAAAACCAGGAGTGCCACACAGTCTACGGAATATCGCTCGGACAATAATCATGTCCATCGATTAGTCATTTAACCTTGGAACTGAAATTTCTTTTTAATTATTTTGTATGCGTGAAACTCTTTAACGATTAATTGCGAATTATCACGCAGCCGCTACTTAATGGAATTCATTTACAGGCAGCCGACTGTCTGCGTACGAAATCGATCACCTTAAGTTTAATTTTAACAATTCTTCGTGTGCGATTGACGGTATGTGTTCGTGAGAGTGCAATCTTTCGGTGTGAATCATAAATTGTGCTTTCGTTTTCTTCTCTCTTTCCATCAATTTTGTGATTTCAATCAAAAAATATAAAAACGAATTACCAATAACTTAATTTTTTTGTACTTAGCCTTTAATTACGATTATTTCCATTGTGAATTATCGAAAAGGATTTTTCTATCTTTTCGATTCCAGAAAAAAAACATAAAACTCTCTTTTTGTACCAACCAGACACTTTGTATGCAACAACAATGAAACTAAATAAAAATTAATTAAACTTTTTGTAAGAAACCTGAGAAGTATCAAGTCTGCCTTTTTTATGTTTCTGTTTCTTGGTAATCACGGTTGAATGGTGCGGATTGCCGACAAGTGTAGAAAACGAGATTTCTTCGTCATAGACCAGGTGATGACGGAAAAGTTGATTGAAATTGTGGAAGTGGCTGTTGTTGGGACTAAAAATTCCATAAAAGCTTTTGGATTCTGAATTATTGTTGACTTTGTTTTAACTATCGCTGATCAGTTATGGATTATGCATATTAATTCAGTTTCCATTAGGTAGTTTTCAGATGAAGAACTTAGTTATTGCAACCCCACGAATGTTTGCGCAAATATTCGCAGCAAAAGTGCCGAATTTTAGGAATTTACTAATTACATAATGCAAAAAGCTTTGTTGATATGATTTGTAATGAAGATTCAGTTTAATAAAGTATTGATTGTAAAACGATTTTTTATTGCAGTAATTTGAAATGTTTTGATTTCAATTTTCTAATTAAACTATTGAAATGTTATAAATGAAATGAAATCACTATATATTCAATACTCCTTTGAAGGATTTGAAAGCAATTTTACACGTTTAATATTGACGCATCAATTATTGCGAAACTCCAATTAAATACCGATAATTTTGCAACTCGAACTAGTAATTTTTTGTCAATAAATTGAAACTAGATTGAAACATTGCAAACATTCAAATGAAATTGTAGCATCGCAATTCAACTAAAAACTTGACAAAGACAGCCTTGCCGTTCATCTGTTGTCATTCGTCGCAAAAGCGACCTAAAGCCTTCAATTGAAATTCTGGAAAGTTTCAACGAATTTTCAAAGCAAACTCGCACTTCAGATAACAGGAACAATAAAGCTTGTTTACACTCAGCTGTATCAATACTAGCAGCGGTTGTTATTGTGAGTTAAAATGTAAATTAAAAGTGAAAGAAATGGAAAAACTGTTTTCTGAACACGATAGCGCTCGCAATCGACAAATTAAAAGTAAACACTTGCGTTTGAAAGGCATTTAGCGGCGTAATTATTTGAAGAAGGTCAAACGGGAACACTTTTCCTTTCACTTTCGTTTTTCAATGTTACGGCAAAGAAACTGGAGAGATTTTCGGGCGCGATAACCGGCTGATCAAGTACGAACGTTTTCCATTTTTAATACGTGTCTGCCCAGCCTCCGTTTTGTTCGTAAATGACTCGTCAAAAATCCATTTTCCAATTTTCATTACGAAACATCGCAATTTGAGATAAAAAAAAATCAGTTCGATTTAAATTAATTTTTTTATCGAACGCAAATAAATTTTGAGTCGTGCACATGAGTAAAGCTTAACATATTTTTTTACGATGTCTAACAGGTGTAGTCAGAAGCGAAACAGCTGCTGACGCAATTTCGAGAACTCAAACTGCACCTTCTCGATTCTTCTCTACAGTTGGAAGATCCAAGTTACCGCATCGTCGACCGACAAAGTAGAAACCGCTTTGGCTGGTGAATTAAATCAATAATAATGAAGGTTTTCTTTTCGGAAGACTCACTTTGAAGGCCCGTGAGCATCGTTGGACCGATTGTTCACGAGATTTATTCCACGGAAAATTATGCAACTCACCCAATATGCGCGTCTGATAAAAACAAGTCATAAAAGATGATTGCGTAATAATACAATGGGGCCGTCCGAGACAAATTGGCCGCTCTTGATGTTTTATAAGAGCAGGTTGATAATGACTTGAACGATTTAACCGAATTTTTGGCAGAGGTAAGCTGTATAATTGGTGGGCTTACCAGCATCGATTACACTGACAATTTTCGAGAACAACCCCGAGAACGAGAATGATAAATGCTTTTCGTGATTAATCATCAGCAATTCAGATATTCATCCTTTCGAGACGATGAACAAATGGAATTCATGGTCAGGGTATGCGAGAGATTTGAGTTCTGGGAGGTTTTTGAGGTTATTTTTTACGTTGAAAAAGAATTTGAACCAAAGTTTGGTCGAAAAATGTTTAAAATTTGATTTCTAAGTTTCCTAAGATATAAAACACCGCTTAAAACTTGCTGGAAAAGTTATTTAAAAGCTTTGACCTGAAAATATCAAAAATGTTAAAAAATTCAAATAAGCTTTAGAAACAATAAATGGATTTCGAGGTTTTTAAGCATTTTATACACTTCGAGGTTAAACAAGACAGATCGATAAGTTTTTCAAGACTTATCCTTTGCTTTGATGTCTTTTTACATCGATCATTCTTCAAACTCTCCGGAAATCGTTGAAATTATTTCAACAAAAAATAAGAAATTTAACCTAAAAATTACCGATTGGCCATCACATTTGCCTATCAGATCTGATAACTACACATCTTCATCATGTTCTTTACAAAGCGTCTTTATTTATCATCTTTAAATTGACAGTCCACTTGAAAACCCAAACCATCAAGTTCGTCTGCTAAACTTCTGACCCCAAAATAATTAACTTTCTCAAGCCCCATCAACGGTCAGTTATTATTGTTTTGACATTCAAAAAAACCCGCGATTTCAGGACGGCAACCTTCTCGCACAGTGCAGCCCATGTTTTGCAATTGCAGAGTCAAGACGTATGAACGGCAATTAAAGCTGGACGAGAAAATAAATTAAAACGATCGCTCGACGATACTGAAATCCAATTTCGCACCTCAAAGAAGCCGCATAAATTGCGCGAAACGTCGAAAATAGACTGATGAAATCAATTCTCATTTACATTTGCCGGCTTTGCTAATACGTGCCAAAGCAAGCGAGACTTTTTAAGTGAACATTCTTGTAAGTATATCAAAGTCTCATCTATGCCGGATCCACAGAAGTGATGCTGGTGAGAACTGGAATAATTGATGGCTTGTTCGAGTGAGAACTTTGATGTTATTCAAATCGCCAGTCTTTTAGTCTCGCTTACCAGCTTTACATTATTTTTAACAAGACGTTCGCCGAGCGCTTCGTTCTCGACATTGATGATGGTGGCTTGAAGGCAGACATAATTGAAGGAGTTTTGAGGGACGTTCGGGAGTGTTTGACATGAGATGTTTAAGGTTCTGACTGATTGCGGTTGAGACTAAGTTATCATTGAACTCTTCTTAGAGATCGAAGGCAATGCCTTGACGTCTTCCATCCAAGGTTTCATGTTTGTTCTTTTAAATTATAAACTCCTTCTTTTGTTGTTGATCATGCAAATCATCAGTAGCGTCCATTATCTCGTCTCCGGCAGATAATTTCAGGCAATAAATAAAACCAATTTTTCTTTTCAACGAAAAAGATCTAAGATTGCGATGAATGAGAAGTTCTTTAAAGCGCGATCGATCATTGTTTGCAATAACCTGCTTGCTCTTGACTCAGTGGCGAATAAGAGTTCTCTCGGCGGTAAATAAAAGCAACGAGAAACAATGCAGAATGACCGATACTTAACCTTTAATTCGAATTCAATAATTAATTGAATTGTGTCGATTGCTGCTGTTTTATTAGCAATAAGAACTCAATCGAGATCCACTTTTATGACCTACAAAAAAATCGTTGAAAAGGTTCAGAAACTATCATTGCGAAAGATCAGAGTTGATCGATGATAGAAAAAAATTAAAAAGCTTTGTTTAAGAAACTTTGAAAAGCTTTTCCAACTTTCTTGAAGATTTTATGAAAGCTTTCGTAAAAGCTCCAAAGTTTTGAGCTTTTTCGTTGGGTTTGTACTGCAAAGTCGAGCAAATCAAAAATTCCAAGAATACAACATAAGGTGTAAAAACACAAATTTCACCATCCCTGGCAGTCGCTACCAACAAGACTTTCTCTCAATCACCAACACTGAAGACCCGCCGGGCTCTCTCGAGAAGCGATCTTCATATCTTCGCGCTCCGGTTGGAAACAAAAGACTTCAACGGTGGAGAGAAAATGAATTATTTTGTGTTTAGCTGCAGTTCAAGTTCTCTTTTATCTGTTCCGTGTTTTAGTTTTGTATGCGGGTTTGCTTGTCTCTCGGTGTTTTTGGCCTGTTGAACGAGACTTGCTGGTTCTTTTCTGCTCGAACACATATACGCTTGAGATGGAGAAAAAGAGAAGTAAGCCAAATGAGCCACAACATGTTTGCTTCAGTCTTGTAAAGTCGTTCATTATATTCGGTCGTGGAAACGCAAAGTTCCCGGAATTTGTTAATTAAAATTTGATTTTATTTCTTTCCTGCACTGCGCCGTTTTTGTTGAGCTCAATGCTGGCAGTGCAAGAAGAAGCAGGAAAATAAATTGTGGTAAAATAAAGTGAAATTCCTTGTTGGATACATGAAATAAGAGGCTGCTAACAGCTTTTGTGAAGGGAGAGAAAAAGTTTTCGCTTCTTGTGGCGGATGGTGAACGAGAAGAAAAAAAAATAATAAAAAATCTGTAATAAATTTTAATTGTGCCAAGTTCAATCGCCTTGAACGCTCCGTTTCATTGCTTGTGCATTTTATTGCATTCACAAGATTCGCGGCAGGAAAAACAATCTTTGGCCTTGGTTTTGCGCTAGAGCAAGAAGAAGAAGCCACGAAGCTGCAAACATATTTTGAAAAAAAATTTGAAGTCGTGAATTAAGCAAGAGAGAAAAAATATTTGTGATGAAACGAACAGATGGAGTGAAGACACAAGTTCTCCGATTGTGAAATCACGGCGCGACAGAATTTATGTCAAATGAATACAATCGTCCCCGCAAGATGCTTGGAATCGAATCGTTTTTGTGCAGGAACCGCTGGTTTTTCGCCATCGTCATCGACTTTCGAGAATGCCGTTAAATTTCTCGGATTCGCTTCTTCTACTCTTCTTAACACATGTTCAGTCGCAGCAGACACCAGTGTAATAGAAAAATTTCTCTCATTTTATCTCCGAATCAAACATTCTCTGGCTGATTTGTGTGCGAAACAACAATTGCTTCCCAAATTAGTCACTTCTGTTTGCGCTGTCCACAGATTCATCAATATTCAGAACCCGACAAAGCACCTTTTGTTATCAACCCGCCTGTGAATCCACTGAACATAAAGATCTGCCAATAAATACCATAAAAAGGTGACACAAAAAGCGACATCAAAAGAACTCGTTTCAAGTCTACCCGAAAAAAATACGATTTGTGAATAACACAGTAAAATTCCACTAGCATCCAACATTAAAAATAGCTTTTCGTCGGTATTAATAAAACAAATTAATGCTTCAATAAATTCCGACTTAGTCATTTCACTGCAATCTATAGTTAAATTACATGCACAGAAAAGCGAAGAAAGAAATCGTAAAAGATGGAAAATTTATGGAATTGGCGGTGATGTAGTTGATGAGTGACGTCAGTTGTTGTTATTTGTGTTATACTTGGTCAATTTTGTTTATTACTGAAGAATTGTCGGATGAGTTTAAAACTTAAAAGCCTGGCAAGTAAAGAAATAAAATGCGTAGAAAATATCGGCAAAGGTTCGAATCCTTGAAATGGATTTTCAAATTCTTCGAAAATTGTATCTAATACATTTTTAATTTTTTTTCCTCCACTTTCAATCGACGTCACTCACCAACACACCCCACCATGTCATTCCTTCGTGTTTTCGTGTTTCGTGAAAATATGTTGGGCATCTTGATTGATGTTATCACGTCGTAAAAAAGAAATATTTTAAAGAACCGCCATAAAATGCGGAAGCATCAAAACAAAAAGCCAAATTTTCTGAACAAAAAATCATAAAAAATAAACTTTTCACCTGAAATAAAGTTTTTGGGAGGAGAAAGAAGAACAAAAAGTTAAAGTCGCAAACACTCCATCGTAGATCCAAACGCGGAAAAGCTTCATAATGTGGTTTTTACTATAAAGCACCGTTCGAAGAGTACAGAAACATCATTATTTACGTCATAATATTTCATTCGGTCATGCGGATTTCTCTTCTTCGCTTGCTTCTCCCCCCACTCAGCCCATCAGCTCGTGTAATTGCACGACGACGTCGTCAACAAAACAATTTTCATAAAAAATGAAAGTCTCGCTTCTCTTTCACTCGCGTTCGCCTGCAAATAATAGTTTTTATTGTCGTCTTACGCACCGAAAAATGAACTAAATCGCGTTGTTTAATGCAGTCAGCTTTTAATCAATTATTTGGTGGAAAATAAAGCGACGCGAACGAGACTTATATCCGTGGTAGACTCACGAAGTTGTTTGTGTAAATCACTGTCGAAGTCTTTTTTCTCTGCTTGATTCAACAACAAGACGAAAATTGTTGATTCAGAAGTTGTGTCAACAAATTTTGAGAAATTCGTAATAGATTCATGAAATTTTGCATCGAAAAGTTAGGAAAAAAGTCAAAATTCAGGTTATTTTGTTGACCAAACCACTAAACTTGCCCCGGGGATAAAAAAAATCACCGCGAAAGACTTAAAAACGTAAAGACGTGGACCATTCGGCGGTTTATCGTCTCGGAAACTACTCCAAATATTCAAAGCAAGCGATTTTTTCATCGCCGAGCGAGAAGTAGAAAGACTTCTTGCTCGAGTCAAGGCCATCCGATCGGCAAAGCAATCGACTGTAAGCCGAAAATGATTTTCGAGTGGTTTTTGGGATTTGCCTTCGAGACAGCCAGCGCGTAACGGGTCTTTGCCTTTGCGAAAATAAATTCACGCGAGTGTGATGGAATGTGTGCGCGGCGATCTCTCTTTCTCCGCCAGCCAAAATTGCGTCATCAAAAAGCAATGACTCGCGCTAACATCCATAAAAATCTCATTTTCTTTGCGCGGAGTCATTGTTGGGATTATTAACGAGAGAGACATCAATACGCGAGGAATGAAATTCAGATCGAAGCACTTGACATTCTCAGCCGCAAGGCACAACGCGCTCGACACGTTAAGGCCCTTCTGATTGATAGCTGTTCCTTGTGGTCCGCGTTTTTCTCAAACAAGTTTCTTTTTCTCGCGGTTAACCATGAGACCCGCGCCAAACAAAAAATACGATCCGCCGCGAGCTAGAATCGCGACACATAAATCATATACTTTTGGTAATTGTTTTTCGTGTGACACAAGCGAATGGTGCGTGGTCAAACGAAGGCACAAATGAAAGAAGCTTTTAATTACGAGTTGACTCCGACCGTGGCATTAACGACGCCGAAAGTAAAAATTCCATAAAACACAAAAATTATCTAGCGACCACTCCGAGGGAATTAAAGTTTACAACTTCTTTCATTATCTCACAGCTTTCCATTGTTTCGGCTGGAGTTTAAGCAGCCAGCCAACTATTAAAACACGCTTTGACCTGGATTTTTTGAAGCAGTCAAGCTGAGCGAGCGAGAGCAAAAGAAACAATCAGAAGAGATATAAATTATTAAATTAATTTCATTCACTAAGCGATTCTTTTGCTTTTCACTTAATTACATAAGTAGCTTAATCGCTTTTCGTTATTGAAAATAACACTGCGCAGGCACTTACCTGTGCTGTTTATTGTGTTACTAGTGACAGTGCCTTCTAAGTTTTGCTAAGACAAAAATTAAGATTATAACATAGAAAAACTTCAGTAAACTTAAGGAAAGTTGTTTAATCAAGCTTGGTGTCTCAATCACTGATTGTAAACATTTTGTAACCTAGATAAGCTCAGTAACAGTTCAAAGCAATCTTTCTGATAAACGAGTTTACAAGGCTTGAACAAGAAGGTGTCTTATGAGAGTAACATCTGCATAACATAAACATTAAACTTTGTTTATGCAAGTAAAAAACCATGAATTATTTTGAGCTGCATCGATTCGGTTCGAAGAATCCACGTACAATTGCATTCCAATTAAATTTTCCTTCAGCAACGCGACTTTTAAACAGCGAACTCATTTCATTGCTTGCATCAGAAGATTTCAGCTTTGAGTTTCTTTGCTTAAGACAATGGAACGGATTAGTGAATTAACCACGCTGGTACTGAGTGTGTGCGTTGTTGAAGTGAACATTTGAGTGACGTGCGGAAACTTCCTCGACTTCAAGCACTTCTTTCGAACATTTTTTTCTGGGTCATTGTTACGTGACTGAATTCTGTCGTTTTTGTTTACAATCATCAGCCAAGTGTACAAGTGGTGGCAAGACATGCTAATGTTTACTCTGCAGCGTTCATTCTTTTGCCCGAAACGCTTCGATTCCAAAGCATCGCCATTAAACACGACGTCACGATTCCATCGAATCGCTTTCGTGCGCGACATCGAATTTTCTCTCTCTCCGCCCGGACAGCGTTTGCACTTGATTTCAACCTTCTTCCTTACAGGTTTCACTAATCAAGCGACCGTAAAATGTTGGAAATGTTGTGCTAATGACTTAAAGTGAACCAGCAGCAATAAAAAAAAGTGAACAAAAATGAATTCGATAATGGATAGCTCGATATGGTCTCGGCGCAAGATTCATATGATCTTTGCAATCTTTGTGATACAATTCATAGACTTATCTGTCAATCGTAAGTATTCAATTTAATTACGCCTTCTTTTTATTTCCTTAAGCCAAAAATTATGTTCGACTTTTATATTCTTGTCTGACTGTGGCCCTGGTGGATTAATGACTCCACTATCCAATCTCAAGGGGTTCGCAATAAACGAGCGAGATTCTGATCTCAAATTAGTCTGACCTCGCCGTCCCTCTCACCAAAATCACGAACTCTGTGATCACTCGGATGCACAAACGATGAGAAAAGCGCTCATCGCTTTGATACCATTAACACCACTCGAAAGGGTATGAGGAAATGAACGGCATAAATTATGCTTGAAGAGTGAAGCTCGTCGTGTTGATCGTGAGGTAGGTCAGGTTGCCAGAGACTCCACGGAATTTGTTTCTTTTTCGCTCTTTTTTGTGGCTTTGCGATTTCTGCAATCCATCGACGTTGATGCGGGTTCTCAAAACTGCTTTCATTTTGATGTTGTCTAGTTTGTGGATTAATTTATTGAGAAAACCATCTAAGACAAGCCGAAAAGTTGTTGAAAAAGTGGTTTTTGTTTATTGCTTTAGCCAATTTACATAACATTGAATACATTTTGTTGCTGACCACGTAAAATTACACATTCAAGTAACATAACCTCTAAAATTGATAAAAAAAGGGTATTTTTTAACCAAAAATGTTTTAGGTTAGAGTGTTTATTGAAAAGATTCAAACGACCAGTTTTTAGTGTAAACTTCAAAATCACTAACAACATCCGAATTGCATTGTTTTTCTACAATAGTTTGTGCATAACCTCAAAAAATGCACATAATTTATTATTCATATTGTTACTATACAAAAAAGGTAAAGTTAAACTAAGTCAGCTAAAATAACAGCAACAATCCTAAATTCACCACCTTCCTACTTGTCTTAGATGACTTCACATGAAGTGATTTCGCAAAGTTGAAAATTCGAAGTGAAAGAAAAGCCACAGGCATCGGTGCGAGTCAAAAATTCGCAGTCTTAATTCGATTTATCAAGTTTTATTTTACTTTTTTCCTTCTTGCGTACGTTAAACACTCGTTTTCAATCTTTGTGGAAGCAAACACAAAAGAGATCAGTGAGACTTTATTTAAATGAACTCAACAAGGTGCCACGGTGTCTTGCGGCTTGTGCAAATTGATTGACCCAATTAAAGGCCTTTAAAAACCTTTCAGATTCTTTCTGTGGTTTTTCATAGTTTCTCACTCACTGCTTTTATGACAAACCGAACAGCTTTTTGATCGAAAGTAAAGAGAAATATTTCGAAAACCTTTCGCAATAAACGTTCAAAAGACATTCCCGTCGTTTAGTCCTGAAGCGAATCTAATTAGATTTTGAATTGTATCTTAATTAGCTTAAGTGCTTCTCCCACTGCGGGTGGACTTTTTGGATTTAAAATGACTCTTAATCCGAATAAAAGTTCGCTGTGTAATGTTCAATTCAAGATGAGATTTGATACAAAAAAACTCAGAGTTGATAAGCTTTATTTGAGATTATGATTGGATGGAGAAAAGGTAGGGAAAAGGTTCGTCAAACCGGAATTCTATCGAATTTCACAAAGCTTTATTTTTAGCTTTTCAAAGCTTTTTTATAAACCAAGTCTGCATTCTAAGACTTTCCCCACCTCAGAAATAGACGAAGATTGTGTCACTTAAGTCCACCCACGGTTTGAAATCTTGAAGTCATGAAGAAACACCATCTTTTACCCTTCGCCTACGTGCTGTGCTGTTGACCGACCATTTTCTCAGACTTTGAAGCCGTAAAACATTATTTACTGTAAATTAAAAATGATTTTCGGCAGTAAGAGAAGAAAACCCCGAACAAAGACCAACTAATATGTTTTTAATGGCTTTTTGAACCATTCCACGTGAAGAAAAAAGTTTATCACTTCGCATGAATACCGATTTGAGCGTCTCCGGCGCAAAAAAACATGTTGTTGACTCGTATCGAAGGTGATCATTGTACGGGCAGACGCATGGCTATGTTGGAATTGAAACGAAATTCGTTGAAATGATTGATTTCTCTCGCTTCTCGCGTGTAACTTCACCCGAACCCGAAATCATTAATTCACTTTTGCCACCGCGAGAAAATTAATTAAATTCAAATTGCAGCCTCGACACCCGACCAGGCTATCCGGTTGTTCCATTTCATCGCATCGATTCTGCATTAATGAAACAATCAAATAGATGTTCACTCGACCAGGCCACTCGTGCCTCCCTTCGCCTTCAAATTTCTGATTACAAATGGATTGAAAAGTCCATTACCGTCGAGTTGTTTTCTATCGAAAAGGCGATTGATCAAATATCGAGAAAGTTGCCAATCATACCGCTGCTGTCCTGGCCAAATTTGGATGACCAATGACAATTGAAAAATGTTTTCACCAATTTAAATGATTTTTTTGCTTGAAGCACACGAGTGAGACACATGAGAACATGAAAAACCCAATGAATGAATAATGAATCGATTCCGAGAAACCGCTCGTGTTGTTCCACTTGTGCCTGTGCGTCAGCTGTCCTTCGACATTATTCAATCGATTGTGTCAAATCAGCCAGCGCAGAAGCATAAATAAAACATTTTGCCTTTGTCCGTTTTAATCACTGCTTTGATATGCTTAATTAAGCTCTCACTCTAATAAGGCTATTTTTTGCATGATCGAGCTTTTGCAAACACGAGATGTCTTAAACACTTTTTTTTTCGTAACTTGTAAATTTAAACAGACACGCATTTGAATCATGTCTTTTGGCAGCTGGAACTAACGCATGGCTTTGGTCATGGTGTCTAGGAATTTGAATTGTTCAATTGGATTCGCGGTTGTTTTGAATGAGATTAGTGACCAAAGTGTGGGTTCAGAGGGATTTGTCTTCAACATTAAGCGTAAATTAACCAAAACGTACGATGAACATAAGACCAAAACCTCAAAATCTATTTTGGCCTACACCTCGAAGGTTCTCCCAGGATTCAAGTTATTGTATGGCTGCATCTCAATCACAGAAATAAATTGACAGTTGGGAATGCCCTAAAGCATACAACCTAAATAAACAACACTTTTCAACCAATTTTATCACCAAAGTCACTTAACAAGCCCAAGAATACGAGCTTTGTCTCTGCGTGAGATAAAAAATCACCAATAACACTTCGCATGACAACTTAACGCGTTCAACAAAGCACTTCATAGATCCGTTTCAAGCACAACCAGCGAGAACGGCATTAAAATCAAATCGTGACATGTTATTGCCAAAATGTCGCGTGTAAAAAGCATTGTCACGACAACTCGTTCAGTTTCCAATTTAATTAAACTTCTTAATTATTAGTAAACAGAAAAATGCTTCGCACAGTAGGCAGTCGCACTAAAATTTTAATTGAATTTAGTTAAAAAGAAGCACTGGCTTGAATGAAATAACCAGTTTAAATTAAATAAGGCGTCATAAAAATGAGACTTGCAAGGCGTTGAAATTTGGGGGCTTCCCAATGAAGAGATTGTAATCAACTCGTAATCGCTTTGGAAGTGCGCTGTGGTTGCGCTTCACCGCATCACGTCATAAATCAAAATTTTCGAGATCAAAGAGAGCCTTGGCGAGGCTTTTAGTGGATTTCCGAATGAATCACTGACAAAAACCGGATATCCTCGAACGAATGACATCCGAAATACCGAAAAGAAGAAAACCCAAACATAATTACATACTAAAAGCTCAAATCCATGCCCAAAGCTCGTTAAATCCGATGAAGCTTGCAAAATTACATAAACGACCGATTCAATCAACAAACGCTTGATTTATTGGTCGAATTTAAATTAATTTTTCGCCAAATCGCGAATGCGTGCGCAATAAACACACTTTTATTGAACTGCACTTCGTGGACGATCTCAAATCTCCACACAAGCCTGCGGGTCCTACCGACCCCGTTAATGGTCGCATCGTTAATCTTCTTACAAATTGTTTATGAGATGTCGCTTAACTCTGGCGCATTAAATCTTTTTTTGTTGGCCAATAAAAAAGCTGAAATATTGGTTCATTTGTCATGGAACGGACATCTTCATTGCTGGATAATTCATGTCGGGTACGATGCAGTAGGTTAAAGGTTAGGTCTACGGATTATAATTGTGGGTGAAACTAAAGCTTGATTGAACAGCGTAACCGTTTATTCGTTCAATTTAAGGGGGTAGATTAACTGTTTTACATAAATCAAGTGCAGTGTGTGTAGTTTAATGCCTCGTTTAAAATCATTAAAAAGGGTGTCAAATTACACAATCCAATAAAAAATCCAATCATTTGCAACGGCTTTCTGATAAACGACACAAACAAAGCCTAATTTTCAACCTCCAACTTATCCTTGCACGCTGTGGCTGAACATGAACTTGCCGTTTCACTTGACAATTGCGCCCGTCCTCAACCGAAGCTTAAACGCCAAAGGTCTCTTAAGGTTAATCTTCTTCTTTCCCCTTTGCGCACTTTTCGTTCCGTGGCTGATGATGTAAGCCGTGCCAGCCAGCAGAAGCTTCACTTTCGATTATGAAAATCCATCCATTCCAGTAGGTTAATCCAATTCAAAGTGATGAGAGAGAAAAAAAATCTGTCGACGCGGAATCGACGGGCCGATGTGTCAATCATCGAGTTACACAAAAAAGCAAAGTGAAGAGCGCTTGAAAAAGACGCACCATGGGATGAACCAGACACAATTGATGTTTACAGGCAGAATTTTGTTGATGCCAGATGAGATTGAAAAGCCGGTGTCATCGAGTCATCGCACATTTTTATAAATAAACCTCATCGACTTCAATTCGCAACAGCTAATAAATCTTTTCAATTGTTGTTTGTTCCATAAAGTTGAGACTGAGAACTGAAGCAAGTGATTTGAATACACAAAAATACTTGAAAGCTGCAAAAAACATCCAATCCGTAATCCAAACAAGAAAAACTTGTAGTCTGAAAGAATTTCGATGCAAATTAATTCCCACAATCAGTGCCACGCGGTAAAACAAATTCCGCAGGTTTACGAGATCGTAAGCTGGCGATTTTTATCGACATCTGCATACTGGTTCTGCGCGTTTTCATGAATGAAGCGTACACAAAGCCCTACGCATCTGAGTGGAAAGATCTTTTCGAAGACATTGGCATTCGCATCTATAATGACTCTCAACTCATGACGTCAATCACGCATTAATTTGAATTCGGTCAAAGACAATGCGGTTGGAAGCCTCTTGACCACGCATTCATTAGCCGCTTTTTGTTTACGAAAACCTTCGCAAATTTCCAATTAAATCGTGGAAAGTCGCCAATTATCTTCGTGTGAGTTTGCATACTGGGGAAAATTCCAAGCAGAGACAAACATTTACCGTTTGGATTAACAAATGTCAACCCATTTCTAGTCGCGGTGGATAATTTGATTAGTTGCTTGGCTAGTCGAACGAATTGTTTTGTATGCAACACCCGTCTGCCAGCTGCCTCCAAATCCCGCTAATTAAAATCTCGTGAATTTCTATCCGATTACTCGGAAAAAGAATCTGCGGATTTTAAGTGGAAAATTTATGAAGCCGCTACGATGGGAGAAAAGAAATAACTTCGCATTAAGACTTTCATTAACTGTGAAATAATAAACACCGAAAAAACGTAAATAAATTTGGAACTTAATTCGATACACATTAAATGGCATTACAGACTGGAAATAAATCTTGATTCTCGAAGGGGATGATCGCAAGTTGTGTGGGAAATTAAGTCTTTTAGCTTGTGTTGATTGGTAATTAATTAGCTATTTGTGGGTGATGGGATGAAGAGAAGAAACTTGACCTTGGGGAATGTAAACAGAAATAATCTCGGTTCGAATCCTAGGTAATCCAATAGTGAGATCGATATCGCCTTTTGTTAGTTCAAATCCTACAGAATAGACATCACACTTTTAGAGTTCGAATCCTGCTAAGTGTTCCATAAAGGTTTAATTACTTATTCTGAAAGCAAGAAATCAAATTAATTTCAAATTATTTAAAACTTTAAATTTTACTCCAACTGTGTCTCATTTAACATCCCGTCCGAACACATTAACAAATGTCTTCAAAATGATCTCACAGTGCTCAAAAATAACTTCAATCTCTTTCATCCGTTAACTGTTTGAAAAAAAGCTTCAAAGATGCGACTCGTCTGATACCGAATGTCATACTCCCGTAACTTTGAATTCAATCAGACAATTTATTTCCTTCTCGAAGCGGTGCGAATCGATTGCGTGCATTTAAAAATCAGCGTCGACTTGTTATCGTTCAAAGAGATTGGAATTTCAATTATATTTTTTTCTTTATTTTCCTTCGATTTCTGCTTCGTTGTGTTCCAAGCGACATTTTATCGACACATTTTATGCAAATAAAATAATTAAATATTGTTTTTCGGAGGCTTCGAATGTGAAGAGGGTGTTCGTGGAGAATTTCCATTAAAAGTCTGCACTTCAGTCTCCAAATGTTTCAGGAATCGAAAATGTCAAAACGTGACTCACTTGATTCCACTTGTCGTTCAGCTGCACAGGCAGGTGAACCGGAGAAAAACTCGACACATGACTCAGCATCGAATCTCGAATTTATTTTGAATTCTAATTGATTCACGTGTGCAAGTGTTCAATAAAAATTAGAAGGAACAACGTTAGAAAGGAAAATATCGCCGCTTGCAGTCTTTTTAGCGACGTTCTTGACACTCAATGTAGAACTTTATGACAATGTATGACGTTGTTTGCGAGCAAATTGCGTCCGGCAACTGACAATCTCGGCAAATGAGACCAGCCACTGATTGGAGTGGTGTTTACGGTGCTTATTTCAAGTGTTCTTGTCGAAGTTGGCCAAAGCACATCAATGAAAAAATTAATTTCCCGTGACAGCGTAAACAATGGCGCCACTTAATTGCTGGTGTTGCTAACAAGATTATCGTTGGCGATGGGGTTAGCAGTTGCGCGGGGTTACGAGGCGTTGACTTTTTAATTGCGTTAGATCGTGAGTTTAAAAAGTTTTTAACGAGATTGTTAAAGCAAAAGATTAGAGAAGCGAAAAGTTATGAATTTTAATGAGATTTTCCTGCTTTGCGACCTAGCATGTCCAACCCTTAAACATCGCTACCATGAACTGCAATTATTGTAAACACACTGCATTTGCTTCAATTACTACAAATCTACTCGAGTGATTCCATGTCAAGTGCCTTATAATGATCGTCAGTTTTGATAATCGCGAAACTGTGCTAACGCAATGTGTTCTCCGCACTCATGTCATTCAATTACCTCATTAGCACTTTTATCAGTTTTCCAATTACCGCTAATTGAGTGCCGTGGCGGATGCAAATGAATTCCGAAGCGTAAGAGCTTTTAAAGAGCCTTTGAATATTCATTAGGTTCGATTTTTTTATGTTGTTTGCCCCAATTCTGCGGCTCATATTCGCACATTTCTCTCGGCTTATGAATTTTGAATGAATCACCGAGGCTTACAATTCCTTCAACAGTACCGCGAATTAAAAATGACTCAGAGAGAAATGAAAAAACTTCCCCAGCCGCATGTAGCAAAACCAACAGCAATTTAAACGCGGCAAAACATGCGAAACATTTAAAAATGCGTCGAGGACAAGGAAAACCACTTAATCTTCTGACAAAAAGCGTTACACATATCAATCGGTGGATGGTGAGAAAGTCGAAAGTGAGAGCTGCCACAACCGCATTTGATTTTTGATGGTTATTGATCACTTGGAGTCACCAAAAGCCTTCCAGGCAAGTTTTATAAGAAATCTTAATTTGATTTTGAATTTGGTGTTGTTTAAAACGTAATGAGACTGAAATAATTTTATTTTTGGAACTTTCTTGGAAATTAGTGTAAAACTTAAACGAGAAAGTTCTCAAAGTCGGTAAATCATTCTAATTTCATTAGGAAGTGTTAGAGTTGGCAAATTGTTAATCAGTTTTCACTTGAAATAATGATAATAAGCTAAGTATAGCAACGTTGCAAATTTGGGATTGCTTTTAAGCTTCCGTAATCATCTGAAACAAGCGGGGAAATTATTGTAAGATGAATTTTTTCTTTAATTGTGGCCGAGCTTGGCATAGAAGGTTTTCATAGCAGACCTTCTTGAACAAACACTGCACCTTAGCTTTTTTGAGTGTGTTTCATATTCTTAGAAGAATAGGAATTATTTTTCAAGTTCAGGCTTGATTTAGAGGGTTTTTGAATTTCCAAACAAGCTTTCTACCGAAATTCATTCTAAAACGCGCAAAACTGATTTTTTTATTAAAAAAAATTACGAATGTAAGCTTTCCATCTAAAACTTTGTCCAAAATTGCCTTACTCGAGCTTGTCCTAGAAGGTTTTCTCTCGTCACACTTCACATCTTGTTATTTTGCTATTGAGAAAATCCACCAAACACTGACCTCCTCATTAATTGTTTGTTGCTCGGGGCTTTACTGAATGCTTTTTACTAGTCTAATGATATCCAACGTGATGGATAATTAATTTTTGGATCGCTGAGTCGATTCTTTGTTCGCCACTCGCTCCAAATTGATGAAAATTGAATCAAATAGAGGCCTTTTGGGATTAGTGTGCGGAGATGTGCACTTCAAAAAAGGTATTTTCGCTGAAAGCTCATCGATTGATGAACTCAGCATTAGCTAATAAGTCAATCAGCAAATCCAACTTATCATAATTCCTCTTCACGAAAGCTGAACATCTGCTAATGCAGCGCCGAGTCGTCATAATGCAATGCGCTGTAAAGTTTTATCTCTATTTGCAATAAACATTAACGCTTCGCAATCAATTTGTTTCTCGTTCGTCTTTAACACCGATTTCGCGAAATTTGTCATTTCTTAATTGTTCTTGTACGAATGAAAATAAATAATTTCGAGATGCACGACGATCCCGGGTTAGAAGTTGTCTTGCTTGCGTCACATGAATGATGAAAATGAAAATTTTTATTCCTCTGAGAGTGCCGCCAAAGGATGTTGGTAAACAATTTTTATTCTTCCCTTGCACGTTAAAGTTCAGATTTATGCCTTTCGGCTTTAACATCACTTCTGATGTTGATTTACAATTGTAATACAAACGAGAAAGAACTCGAGACCTGATTTTCGATTCATTATGGAATGAGTTTCTGTCTCATAAATAAAAATCACCGCAAAACCAATGAACTGCCAGCTCTCATGAACTTTTTCAGCGATTTTTTGCTTGCAGGCCTGACGAATCAATAAACAAAGCAAATTCACGTTTAATTTCCATTCTTAATCAACTAGGCTTTCGCTTGCAGTAATAACCGACAGAATCTAATCGTCATAAAATTGCTACTAAGTAGTGAGAAATTCGTTTGGACTTCCTTCTGGACACCACAACTTAATCATACTGAGAACCACCGCACCTTGAATGTTGTTCCATTAATAATCACATTGTTGATCAAGCACGTAGTGTCAGTGGTGGAGTTGGGAAGTGAAGAATTTGGTTTAGGAGTTTTCAAATAGCCTTGGATAGAATGTTTGCAATGTTCATTCTCGTTTTATACAAAGCTTGGTTAGGAAGTTGGTTAATTTTAGGTAAGAATTGCTTCGTCTTTGGATTTCTTTAAAATATCTGATAACTCATAAAGTTTTAGCTTAGTTTTGTTAAATTTTCCATCAAAAGTTACTTTAGATAGATCAAAATTTAAGGTTAGGATCGGTTCAACATCAAAACACTCCGTTCTAACCTTAAATTGTTTTATCCAAGCCATGAAATTACAAGACACAGCTAAGTTCTTCGTCACCTTGAATTTCTATACCTTTAAATCACCTGCCCTAAGTCCACCCCGTGGCTACGACATGACATAACAACAATCGCGAACAGTAGTAGTTCAAAGAAATGTTTTCAATGTGTTTAATTTAATTTCAACTCATTTTCTATTTTTCTATTTTACATTCAACCCGGAGTCAAAAAAA
>JPYR01000381.1:41611-66157 GCA_000775305.1 Belgica antarctica
ACTCTATTTGTATTAATTTCTTTAACAATTCGCTTCGCCACAAACGGACGCTGGCAGAAAAGAAATTTATAGTGTTTGTCATTGCAACAGCTCGAGTCACGGGCCGGAATCATCGGCCGATAAACTTTTAGCCACCGAACGAAAAGTGAATTTACAAATTTTATCAAACATTCGACATCGTAGGTTCCATTTTCAAAACCAAGTCACACGCCAAAAATTGATTAAATGGCTCGCTTTTTTGTCCACTGCTTGCGCAATCTGAAAAAAAGGCATACGAAAGGACATACTTCGTACCGCTCATGTTGTGCCGCATTTCATGTTTTCGATTTTAATCGATTTGCGAAAAAAGTATAAAAATCCGATGTGATGAAAAGACACAAAAATTTATGAAGCCCTGACTGCCTGTGATGTGTCGAATGCAAATTGACTTTTACCTCGCTCTTGTTTTACGTTTTTTTTGTGCCTCATATAAATTGACGTCGCAATGTTTGACTATCTAGTTTCATCGCTTAAGTTTTTATCTTTCTTTCAGTTTGTCGTCGTGCAATTGTAAGTTGAGACAGATTTTTATCTTTGAAAAGTCATGAACGTCGTTGAAGCTACTTAGACTGAAAAGGAAGTTTTGAGTTTGCAGCATGAAGTTTTATATTTGTGGGTTTAATTCATAACTTCCATGGTTAGTTGTTTGGAAATGTAAATTTTAGGTTATTTTTTGAGCAAAATCTATAAATTTTAGGTTAAGGACTGTTAAATCAACTAAACAGTCTAGATTTTAGGTTAAATTCTAACCTAAAAGCCAGCTTATAAGAATTTTCAAGCAAATTTACTAAAACTTGTTCATTTTGAGGTTACTGTCGACTGAATCTTGTTGAAAGACCGGCAACTAATTGAACCCTTATGTATTCCACTGTCTCTTCTTCGAGAATTCTATTCTTATACAATTCCAGCTTCCATGTCAACGCCGCAATGCGATGAATTACAAAATAAATCTCTCCTAAAACCTTAACAACTCAGGAATTCTTTATTTAATTTGCTCTTCATTCAATTCTCATTTCAGAAAAGATTCTTAGTCAAATAGAAAAGCAGCGCTATGACGGCTACTACAATAATTTAGCACATCCCGATTGGGGTGCTGTTGGTGAGTACCAAACGGAACAATAATTGACGTTTCAGCGTCCTGAAAATTGATGGCAATCAGAATTCCAACACAAAGACATGGCGTGGCTATAGTTTTGCCTTTGGATTCAATTACACTGAGAATTCCCTCGATTGCAAGGGAAAAACCAATAAAATCATGAGAACCGCAAACCGCAACAGCCTTACATGCTTAACCTCGGCCATAAAGACACCCGTAAGCACAAAAAATTGTCGGCAATTGAAAAAAGAGCTCAAAACATTCTTTCAATGACTTAATGATGCTCTCAGACCTTGGAGATGCATTTTGCCTTTGCTGGAAAACAAGCTCGGCACAACATCAAACTGCTTGACATCAATATTAAGTGCTGCTTGAGAGCTCATAAAAGCTCCCCCGGAATGTGTAACAATTGTAACTTCATTTGTTTTACACCAAGAGCCTCTCCAACACTCGCCTGCCATCCGCCCGACATGTTCATTTAGTCTTGCGAATGCCACAACTATTGAACAAGTTATTAACCCTCCCAGGCAATTGTGATATGCTTCGCATTCAGGTTTCTTCTTTCCACTCGACATTTCAAGCCACTAATTTATAAATCCACCGTGGCTTCTTGCAATTACGTGCTGCGATTCATGTTGTGAAATAGTTTAGAAGCACAACCAGTGCAGAGCGTGATGCTCAAACATCGTCTGAGAACCTTTGTCTTCAACTTTCAATGTCAAAACCCGTTCTGGTCTCAATTGATGCATCTTAATTCGATGCAAAAGGCGGAGTTGAGCTATTAAATCGGCGAGCGGATCAAAGAGAAGATGTTTGATGATGCGGGGATAAAGTGGTCGCTATGAATCGGGGTGAGTACGGGGGGTAGGGGACGTGTTGAACCGGTTTTTACTGTGAATCAACAAATAAATTGAAGTTCTGATTTCAACAAGTTAAGGTAGACAATAAATGTAAAAGTTACATCACTCCCGGTTGTGCCACACTGATTGAGATGAAACACTGCACTGATCTTGAAGGGATAATTTTGATGGTTTCTCAGTAAAATTAGCTTCGCTTCTGACGTTTTAATTCGAATAAAACCAAACAAAGGAAGATTCATCAAGCGTCGACCTTTGAATCTTGACCTTCTGAACAGTCGAATGACCTCATTTGTTTACCAAGTCACAAGCCCTTTACTGATTCAAGCCAGTTAACCTTCAGAAACTTCAGGTACCCACAAAAATATTCGGATTGTCGACCAAGTTGAAAATGAAAAAAAAATTGGTTTAAAATTTCTTTTCAACTCTATAAAAAGTCATTGGAGAAAAAAAAGTTTCCCTTCGAAATCCTTCTAATCTTGACCTGAAATTCCCACCCAGCCTAACCTACAACTGAAATCTCATTAAAAACGGCGCCCATTAAAGATGAAGTAATTTTTCAACTAATGCGTTTGTCCCATCCCACAAATCTCACGTCAAGCTGATTGCTACAATTAACAGAAACTGAAAGTTTCAAGACTGAATAAATTACGTAAAGTGATAGAGTGAATTCATAACTCCATCGCATCAGGTGCAATAAATTGCTTTTCAAATCAAAATCATCGCGTAATTGCGGAACGGTCGTGCATCTCATTGGAAGGTGGAGGTTTTAATTGATTGCGATTATTCCGCGGCTACTGTAATTAACACGTTAAAAGGTGCAATCAGTCGACAGCTTCAATGGGCCAGCGTGCAATCGCAACTAACATGCCAAACAATCGTCATGCATTTCATGCGATATGATAATTTGTATAACAACAGTTGTAAGTGAGAGGCTAAGCAGCAGTTTTTGCTTCTTTAGTCGATAAATATTTGAGTTCAGCCAACAACAGCTACAAACGCTTACGGTAAATTACAAAAAAACGATTTTCTGCGCTTATTTGTGAAAGAATTCGAGATGATATTGCAAGTTTCCAACAACATAAACAAGCGTCGAGCTCGTACTTTCGACTCCCTCAAAACAAATCGATCCATCTTGATGAAGCATGAATTATGAACGAAGCTTTGTTGGAAGCGAAAACATGGAAATCTGGTCGTTTAAGATGTAAATCTTTGTTGATACTGTTCAAATAAGCATATTGTTTTCGTTCCCACCTCGCCACAGCTTTTCAGCACACAACAGATGATTCCGCAAACTGAAACATTGTGCAATTGTTTATGATGCTGCGTCACCAAGTTGAGCGAATTCTCTTCAAGAGAAGGAATTTAGTATTGCAAACTTGGTCGGTGCTAGATTGATTGCAGTTATTAATTGTTCAGTTTTAGAGAAATCATCCTAGCTGGTAAGAGATAAGTTTGTTGTTTAACTGATCTAGAATTTAGTGTTTTAGGATGCCAATGAAGGTTTTTGTTCGACTGGAATTTAAATTTCCATTGAAATCGCATCGCTGCAGAAACTTTCCACCGTAACTTTTAGCTTAATCTTTATTAATTGCTTTGAAAACTGTCTTAAAACTTATCTTCATCTAAATCGGCTTGACCTTTTCCAACCCATTACCAGACCATCCAAACTCACAAATGATCGAATTTCTTCAAACTTTTTCTCTTAATCAACATTTCAGTTTAGCCGAAAGTGTAATTATTGGTTTTAGATGTTAAAATCGGACCTCTTGCCGCTGCTGCGATGTAGCAAACGGCAAATAGCTGCCTGGGGTATAACTAACCATTAAGTGACTGTACTTTGTCTAATGACTTTGAAACATGGAGTTGAACTGCCAATTCAAACATGTTAAGAGCTTGTGTGGCTTCGTTTATCTTTCTCCGTTGATGTCATTTCAAATTTAATAAATGGACTCTAAGTGATATGAGAAAAGCAAAAAGCATGGCAATTCAATCTTTCAATACCCGCCCTATCGCTCCATATTGAATTTCATTCTGCACTACGCAAAAACATAATTAAATGCAGCATACACAAAAAACCGTTTCCTTTCCGGCCTTCAGCATAAAAGTTGCGCTAATTAACTATTTATGTGACGGTGCGGGCACCAAGTCTGTCAAAATCTTTCTCCATCGCGCCTTAAATCCGGACCAGACCACATTTTAAACATGTTCATTAGTGTTTTCAATTTCTCAAAAAAAAAATCAATCAACAAAAACTTGGAAATCTTACATTGTCACTCTTGTCTTCGTTGTCTTCGACTCGCTTGTTACGATAATGAATCAGTCCAATATCTTGTTAGCATTGTAATGCAGCCGTGATTCTCGGGCACGCCGACTTTCGACAGGTTGTGGCTTAAGGGGTGGAAGCTGGTGATAGGAGTTTTAGATGATAACTTAAAAGCTTTTTTAATTCAAACTCAAATCTTAAAGTTTTCATCAACATTTTGAATTTCTAATCAAAAAACTTTTATCAAAACCTTCACCAGCTTCTCCCTCTGGCCTTGTAAACCATCGCGCGCGCATTATCACCTAAAGGGACTGGACGGCAACAAGTAAAAGCAAAAAAAATGAAATATAAATCAACTCGATTCGTGTGCAAGTTTTTCACCGAATTACTGCTTTTAACGAAAAAAATTTTTTTTGGCATCTCCGCTTATGGAAGTTCACATCGTAGCAGTTAAAGTACATGTGCCGACAACACTAAAAAATTCACAGCAATTAATTAAATTGGTGATTTTGAATTAGCGCACAATCAAGAGATCTATTTAGTTTTTAAGCTACGTAGTTAAACACAAGACTCGTTAATAAATTACTGCTTAAAATTTAAGTCCAAAAAACACACGCCAAGCAAGCTCGACTTTTACTTTTGCACAGAACGAAAATTCTTGCTTCCCACCCAGCTGGTCATTTTCAATTCCACAACTGACTTCCAGCTTGATTTATAACGACACGCCATTCAATTAAGTTCTGACTCTAATTGCACCATCAAGTAAACATCAATTCTTCGCTGTTACAAAGCGTTGGAATTCTTTGGATACATTGTTGACTTGAAGGAGTTGACCAAAACTGAAGACTTGGGCGGTGGCCTGAAGGGTTGAACTTGGAATTGCAATAAAAAGCGATACTTTTATAAATTGCAAGGTAAATAGATAGTTCCATAGCGGACAACACTTAAATCAAAACTTGTCACCCTTCATGCACAACTGAACAGTAAACTTTCCCAATAAAACCTGCAGCATCAGCTTAAGACATAATTTCCGCGCAATATTTTTTAATTCAATGTCAGTGATTTATTATGTAGTGCAATTACACGATCGCTAAACACGATACACATTGAAAATTACTTCTTTATCAGTAATGTCGGATTATGTTAAAAACAAGAACTGAGGGTAAACAAATATCGTCTGAGAAGACTTGGTTGTCTTGCTTTCCTTACAGTTTCAATCTTAATGGAATCTCGTTAAAGGAAAAAAAATAATTGAAAGTCATAAAAAGAATAATTTCGACTGCAATAGTTCAACAAGTTTCGGAGGTGGATGTGAAGTGCGATGTGAGGTGGATGTCCATGGGAACAGGTTGGAAATAAAGTCAAGAAAGTTTTGGTTTTTCTGAAGAGAATGTCGAGAAAGCGTCAAGGTTAGAAAATAATTCAAAATGTTGAGTATTTTTAAAGAAGTTTAGTATTAAATTATCGGCTAATAAATTTTGGGGCTGGGGCTGTCGTGATAGCATGTCACACAATGATAAAACTTGAAAAACTTGCCCTGAAAACTTTTGGTGAAGGTCTACAAGCAGACGCTTATTTACCGACCTTAACCTCAAAATACGATTATAAACTCTAACACACCACTTAAATGACGTCACACACATATAATCCCTTACGTTCAACAATCAAACAGCGTTCCCAGGATGGAAAACAGGCTCATTGATAATTGCATTGGTGAAATTGAATTATTAGCATTTATTTTATGTTAAAAAAGGCATAAATCAGGGCTCGAAGGAAGCATGTAATTATGAGTGATCTGATCTCGCTGCTCCACAGAAATACTCGACAACGCAAATAAGCATCTTTAGCACAAAAGCTTTCGGACGAGAAAAATAAGTGATTTTTAACATAATGATTCGATAATGAAGGAAACGTTCGACAATTTTCTTATGCTCGGCGGAAGGCGCTGCTGTTAAAATTGGGTCACTAAAAATTGCCACCATTTACGGCTGCCTGCCCGGTTCAGAAAATAAATCAAAAGACAGTATTAATTGAGTCGCATTAAAGCACTCAGAAATGTCTTTAATTGGCCACGTAATAATGACGAAATGAAGTGTTTGTGATTTCACTTGCCAAAGATCTTCATTAAGATATCAGCTGGAAGTCCCTGCCAACTTCCTTCATTGAAATAATGAGGCTGTGGAGTGTTGACTAGGCTATCGCATCGATCTAAAGAAATGAATTTGCTTTGATTGATTGGTCGCTGTTTAATGGCCACTCAAAGAGACCTGGAGTTCTTCGTGCTTCTTTTCGCCCAAAAAATCGTTTCTCGCTCGCATGGCAACGCTTAGTTCAAGAAAAGTTATTACCGAGCGATATTTCTGCAACCATGAAGGTCACATCATAATTCGCGCTCGCAACGTGGAGCCTGTGTTCTGAGATATCTTTTACCACCGGCTTTTAAAACCAATAGTGTTCGGCAATTAAGCGCAGACTAAGCAAGCAAAAACGTGAACAAGCGCTTTAATTAATCGCAAATCCTTGAGAATCAATTTGTGGCGGGAAATTGGCGAGTTTGCGGAAGTTTCTCACTTCAATGGTCCATAATTGGATCACTTTTGATGTGTAAACAGCGACGTCATTTGTTCTGGAGTTCCGGTTTGTCTCATTAACGCTCCGATTGTTTCATGATTGATTCCTTTCAGACACGCACCTCACGAGAAAAGCACCGTCGGGGTATTCGGATGGAGTTTATGGCATGGCTGGACCGAATCGGCCGTCGCCGCGTAAACTCAGCCGACTGTTTATGCGAGGTCAGGATGGTCTCAGCTCGAAAGGGAACCGCACGGCCTTGCTGGCCTTCTTCGGGCAGGCCGTGACGAACGAGATTGTGATGGCGTCGGAGTCGGGGTGCCCCATCGAGATGCACCGAATAGACATCGAGAAGTGTGATGAGATGTACGACAAGGACTGCCGAGGCGACCGGTACATCCCATTTCATCGAGCGATGTACGACAGAAGCACCGGGCAGAGTCCAAACGCGCCCAGAGAACAGGTAAATCGTTAAGTAGACGCGAAAAACTGAAGATTTACGCCCACGTTTGTTCTCAGATCAACCAGATGACGGCGTGGATCGATGGCAGTTTGATCTACAGCACGTCCGAGGCTTGGCTCAACGCCATGCGATCATTCCAGAACGGCACGCTGTTGACTGATAAAAGCGGCAAGATGCCAGTGAAGAATACCATGCGAGTTCCACTCTTCAACAATCCCGTACCTCACGTCATGCGAGCCCTCAGTCCCGAGAGATTGTATCGTAAGTGTGGCTTTTGACATTGTTTGTCGTCTTTTCGTTAATCAACCGACCTGTTTTGTTATTCGCTTCAGTTCTTGGAGATCCGCGAACAAACCAGAATCCGGCTTTGCTGTCGTTCGCCATTCTCTTCCTTCGCTGGCACAACAAATTGGCTTATCGCGTGAAACAAAAGAATCCAAGCTGGAGCGACGAAGATATTTTCCAACGTGCTCGTCGCTTAGTCATCGCGTCGCTTCAGAATATTTTCGTATACGAATACCTGCCTGCCTTTCTCGGCAGCGCCAAGCTGGATCCCTATCGTGGCTACCAGCAAGACGTGCATCCGGGAATCTCGCACATGTTCCAAGCCGCGGCATTCCGCTTCGGCCACTCGCTGATTCCACCTGGTTTGTTGCGACGAAATGGAAAATGCGAGTACAGAAACACGGCGATGGGCTTCCCGGCGCTGAGACTGTGTTCGATGTGGTGGGATTCAAGTGTAAGAAACTGGAAATTTTATTCAAAAGCAAATTCGTAACAAAAATTAATTTCTTCCAGGATGTCTTCGAAGACTCCAGCATCGAAGAGTTTCTGATGGGCATGTCGTCGCAACTCGCCGAACGAGAAGACGCGTTTCTGTGTTCAGACGTTCGTGACAAGCTTTTCGGCCCCATGGAATTCAGTCGCCGCGATCTCGGCGCGTTGAACATCATGCGTGGTCGCGACAACGGCCTGGCCGATTACAACACTGCGCGTGCCGCTTACAAACTCCCACGCCGGCAAGATTGGAAGGAGATTAATCCGGAACTGTTCGAGTCAAAGCCGGAACTTCTGCAGATTCTGATTTCTGCGTATCAAAACAAATTCGACAACGTCGATGCATACATCGGCGGAATGTTGGAGTCTGATGGCCAGCCCGGTGAACTTTTCACAGCGGTGATTCTCGATCAGTTCCGACGAATTCGCGACTCCGATCGATTCTGGTTCGAGAACGAAGACAACGGAATTTTCTCGGCCGAAGAGATCGAAGAACTGCGCAAGATCACTCTGTGGGACGTCATCATCAACAGCACCGACATCGAACCTGACGAAATCCAGAAAAACGTCTTTCGTTTTAAGGAAGGCGATCCTTGCCCGCAGCTGCTGCAGATCAACGCGTCACTGCTGGAGCCTTGCAATCACCTCGAGGGCTACGACTACTTCTCCGGTTCCGAGTTAGCTTTCATTTATTCTTGCGTGTTTCTCGGCTTCGTGCCGATTCTCTGTGCCACTGCCGGTTACTGCGTCGTGAAGCTTCAAAACCGGCGACGAAGGAGGTTGAAAGTGAAACTTGAAACGTTGCGAACCAAAAGCCAGAAGCAGACGGTGGACAAGATGATCGCACGTGAGTGGCTTCACGCGAACCATAAGCGCCTGGTGACGGTCAAGTTTGGACCAGAAGGCGCGATCTACACGGTCGACAGGAAAGGCGAGAAGCTGCGAACGTTCAGTTTGAAGAATGTCGACACGATGCAGGTCGAGCTGAGTCAAGAGAGTTACACGAAGAAACGCCCGTTGGTGCTGCTGCGCATCCACAACGACCACGACTTGGTGCTGGAACTCGAGTCGATCGGTGCGCGCCGGAAGTTCGTAAAGAAACTCGAAGACTTTTTAATCGTTCACAAGAAGGAAATGGCAATTATCGACCAAAACCGCGAACTGATGCTTGCAAAAGCGGAAACACGCGAACGTCGCCAGAAGCGACTCGAACATTTCTTCCGCGAAGCTTATTCACTGACTTTTGGTCTACGTCCGGGTGAGAGGCGACGTCGATCGGATGCATCGAGCGACGGCGAAGTGATGACAGTGATGCGTACGAGTCTGTCAAAGTCGGAGTTTGCAGCCGCCCTTGGCATGAAACCGGACGCGATGTTCGTTCGAAAGATGTTCAACATCGTCGACAAAGATCAAGACGGGAGAATTTCGTTCCAAGAGTTTCTCGAGACGGTCGTGCTTTTTTCACGCGGAAAGACCGAAGACAAGCTTCGAATCATCTTCGACATGTGCGACAACGATCGCAATGGCGTGATTGACAAGGCGGAGTTCGGCGAGATGATGCGATCACTCGTGGAGATCGCGAGAACGACGAGCCTAACCGATGATCAAGTCACGGAATTAATCGATGGGATGTTCTCCGATGCCGGTGTCGAACACAAAAACCACCTGACATACCAAGACTTCAAGCAAATGATGAAGGAATACAAAGGCGAGTTCATTGCCATCGGCCTGGACTGCAAAGGCGCCAAACATAACTTCCTTGACACGTCAACGAACGTCGCAAGAATGACTTCATTCGCCATCGAGCCGATAAACGACCGGGAACAGAACTGGATGTCCGAGAAGTGGGATACATACACAACCTTCCTTGAAGAGAATCGGCAGAACATCTTCTATCTGTTCTTGTTCTATGTCATCACAATCGCGCTGTTCGTCGAGAGATTTATTCGTAAGTTATTAAAAATGATTGCAAGAATTTCAAATCTAGCTTTGTCAAAGCCAAATCAATCAATCAATCAAATGCAAGAATTTATAGTTTAACTATCTCGAAGCCTAGTCAATCAATCAATCGATTAAGTAATTAATCGCTAATCTAACTTTCCTTTTTGTAGATTATTCCTTCATGGCTGAGCACACCGACTTGCGACACATCATGGGCGTAGGCATCGCAATCACTCGTGGATCAGCGGCTTCTCTGTCGTTCTGCTATTCACTTCTTCTGTTGACCATGTCAAGGAACTTCCTGACGAAACTCAAAGAGTTTCCCATTCAGCAGTACATTCCACTCGATTCACACATTCAATTCCATAAGATAGCCGCTTGCACAGCTCTGTTCTTTACGATGCTGCATACCGTCGGTCACATCGTGAACTTTTATCACGTGTCAACTCAATCGCATGAGAATCTCCGGTGTCTGACGAAGGAAGTGCACTTTGCATCAGACTACAAGCCAGACATTACTTACTGGCTGTTCCAGACACTCACTGGAATCACCGGTGTCATGTTGTTCGTCGTCACTTGCATCATATTCACCTTCGCGCATCCAACCATTCGCATACGTGCCTACAAGTTCTTCTGGAATGCGCATTCACTTTATATCGTTCTGTACATCTTGTGCCTGCTTCACGGCCTTGCCAGACTCACTGGCGCACCTCGGTTCTGGATGTTCTTCATCGGGCCGGCCATAATCTACACTTTAGACAAGGTTGTCGCTCTGCGAACGAAGTACATGGCGTTAGACGTGATGGAAGCCGAACTGCTACCCTCCGACGTCATCAGAATCAAGTTCTACCGCCCACCGAACTTGAAATATCTGTCCGGTCAATGGGTGCGCTTTTCATGCACTGCAATTAAGCCCGAAGAGATGCACAGCTTCACTCTCACGTCAGCGCCACATGAGAACTTCCTGAGCTGCCACATCAAGGCTCAAGGCCCTTGGACTTGGAAACTGCGCAATCACTTCGACCCGTGCAACTACAACCCAGAACATCAGCCGCGAATCCGAATCGAAGGCCCGTACGGTGGTGGAAATCAGGACTGGTACAAGTTTGAAGTGGCCGTGATGGTCGGCGGTGGCATCGGAGTCACTCCCTACGCATCGATCTTGAATGACTTAGTGTTCGGCACCAGCACCAACCGGTACTCGGGTGTCGCGTGTAAAAAAGTTTACTTCCTGTGGATTTGTCCTTCCCACAAGCACTTCGAGTGGTTCATCGACGTGTTGCGTGACGTCGAGAAGAAGGATGTCACCAACGTGCTAGAGATTCATATTTTCATCACGCAATTCTTCCATAAATTTGATTTGCGCACAACGATGCTGGTGAGTTCATTGCGGATGACAGCAAAATTAATCAGGAAATAATTGTAAAATAATTTTTCTTTCCGCCTCGCAGTACATTTGCGAGAATCACTTCCAGCGGCTGGCAAAGACGTCCATGTTCACAGGCCTCAAGGCGGTGAACCACTTCGGACGACCCGACATGTCGAGTTTCTTGAAGTTTGTACAAAAGAAGCACTCTTACGTAAGTCAACGACTGACAACGTTCATTCGAACGGTTTTAAAACGATTTTCATCTTGTTCAACAGGTGTCAAAGATTGGTGTTTTCTCGTGTGGTCCACGGCCACTTACCAAAAGTGTCATGTCAGCATGTGATGAGGTCAACAAGGGTCGCAAGCTGCCCTACTTCATTCACCACTTCGAGAACTTCGGATAAACGTCAAGTCCGACGCGGATCTTATCTCATTGCTGTGTCCATTAATTTCTCTAGTAAATTGTCTAGTTTCGGCTTCATTCATCGCCCTAATTTTAATTTATTTTTTGTGCTTTCCTTTCATTTTGATTCAAGTTATTTATTTGTCGTCCATCACACAACTTATTTCCTAGCATTGTTGTAGCAACAAGTGAAATAAAGCTCAAGTCGGCCAAGAATGTGAAAATTTGGCTTCTGAATTGGTTTTTGTATTAAGAAACTTTGAATGACCTTTTTGCAAGCACTGAAAGCAAAGAAACATGCTAATTCCTTAGTGTCAAAGCATCTGCAGTGCAATTTTTCAGGGGAATTTCTAGCAGTTACGTTTTCAGGTACCAGAATCCTGGGAACGTCATGACTCCACCTTTTTCAAGTAATTTTAAAACTTGCTGCTACGCAAGGATAACAATTTCATTTTACCTGCAACGCTAATCTTTGACTCGTTTGTTCGGCTGTTGTACTTAAGTCTTCAAACAGAGATGAAAAATGGAATTTAAAAGTTGTGATCGACTTAAGTTATAATTTTCATGTTAAAACTCTCAAAATGGACCTCAAGGACGAGTTTTTATCACCGATTGAACATCAACGACGTTACGGAACTAAGCGTAAGCTTGAATCAATTCGTTGAACTCCACTCGGTCATCCTCAAAGATATTTGCATGATACGACGATTCTCGAACAAGGTGAAAAGCCGGCAATCGAAATGCCAAAACTTGATGTGCTGTTCTTAAGCGTTCAACCAAACAGAAACTTGGACTTTATGTTGTAAACTCTTGAGTCTATATGAATCATCCTATAACGATCATTTCTGTCTCGAATCTTTGGGATTCTCAACGCATCCAGTATCTACTTATCCAACTCCAGCATGAATTTTCTTTGTAAATCCTCGTGAATCCTTTTTATTCTTTGAACTTCTAGATTTTTTTTAACACCGTGAGTTTTCTGAGAAGTCACTCGATTAATTCTGACAACGTTTTAACGAACGATGAATAAATAACACATTTGAGTACTAGCAAAACTTGCTAAGTTCACTTCTTGACCTGTGAGCGGAGCGATCGTTTATGGATCACTGGCTCGAGAGTTCCTTTTTCGGCGACTTTTTTAGTGACGCATCTCTTCATGTGAGCGACGAGGCCTTTCTTGGACTTGAAAGGCTTGTGGCAGGAGCCGCAGAACATCAAAGAGTTGGTGTCGACTTCCTGCTTGATGGACAAGCGTGTCAGGTCCACGATTGGGTTCAGCTTCTTGCACTTGTGATAAATTAGCTTCTTGAAGACTTTCTTGCAGCCTGGACAGCGTTTAGACCCTTCATCAGCTTCCTCGTT
The DNA here is from genome assembly GCA_000775305.1 of Belgica antarctica. NCBI lineage: Eukaryota > Metazoa > Arthropoda > Insecta > Diptera > Chironomidae > Belgica > Belgica antarctica. The sequence continues at coordinate 54,756 of JPYR01000381.1, forward strand.
GGCGTCTTCAGTTTCCTCTTCGTCAGTCGATGCCCATTTGAAGCACGAGTCACGCGGAGTCTTGCGAATGCTGTCCTTGGGACGAAGGCGAGGAGCTTCAACTGAGAATACGACTCTGTCATCTCGGACCAGATTGAATGTCTGCTTGCGCTTGCACGGTTCTGATTTCAATGGAACATCGGGCGCTTTGAACACGATACGGTTGTTGATTTGGTGAATGACTCGCAAAGGAATGCGACGAACGATCATCTCATCGGGATCAGCAAAGTGGTTGATGGGAAGGTAGACTCCATCGTGACCAGACGAGGCTTCAGCAATCTTGTTGATGAATCTGCGTTCCAAGTTGACGCTTGGGATGGCATCGAATGCAGCGTTATCTTGCATCGGCTCAGGAATGCTGATGAGCAGAACACTGTTGGTGTCCTTGCGCTTGCTGAATTCAGGATCTTCGCTTTGGCAGATGTTCGATCGAGGGAAATCTTCCAGAACAATCCGTGGCGGCGTAGAACTCGTTGAATTGCAGTTTGGAGCTGTCTCCGTGTGCTCCTGATTGCCAAACAGAATCTCAGCAGCGTCCATGTTCTCATAAGTGCTTAACAGTGACTCTAACTCATTGGCATCCAGCTCCTGAAGCTCGCCATCGGTGACATTGAAGTCGAGGTTCATTTCAGTTGGGCCGTTTGCAAAGGGATCTGAGAACGAACAACGGGAATTGGTTTTTGAGCGATCTGGTTGCTATTCTTACCTTCACCGATGAACCCAGCATCGAAGATATCGACCGGCATGTCCTTCAAGTCATTGCAACTGTTCATTTTAAGACGCGATTGCTCAACTCGGCGTGCCAAAATTTTGATTCTTTCGCAAATTCTTCAAGCAAAAGTTTGTCTGGTGATGAGAACTCCAGCGAGATGATGATTCGGACTAAAAGGCACGTCGTTTTGTTGAAAATTCGAGTTTAAACGACGAAGAACAACGCGATGAAAATTATTTTTTACTTTTTCGTCCTTGACACTTCCAGAGAATCGTATGCAGTTCAGGGCTGTGTTTCGACCGTTAGGAAATTTGAGATGGTGAGTTGGAAAATAGATGTTTAAAGGCTTTTGCATCCTTTGCATGGTTTAACATGCTTGTGAAAAGTTGTTAAATGAACATTTCCCTTCCACGCATTGGTTTGTTGCCCTAGAATCAATTCAAGGAAGACTTTAATTGATAAAATCAATAAATTCTACAACTTCAAGAGCTTCAAATGGTAAGTAGCACAATCTCTTGCACAAAATTCAGGACAAATCACTTTCAATTTGATGAAAACACTCCAAACATCTTTTATTAAATTTAACGGTTGTTGAGAATTTAAACTTTAACTCAACCCTGCACAGGCAAACGTAAACAAAGCATCGCGAACTAATTTCGTCCCATTTCATGATAACTGCAGAGCTTAGAAGGTTCAAAACCAGCCACAAGTGATCACAATTCAGCAACCATGTCAAGTAACAAGAAGTATAGTAAGAAGAAGGCGCCGGAGGTGGACGCCGAGTTTAGAATTAAAATCGAAAAAGAAATCGAGAAATTCGCGTTCGAGTCTGACAAGATGAGTTATGACTTCCCGGCTACGCTGACGAACGTCGAGAGAGCATTCGTGCACAATCTAGCGCCTAGGTACAACCTCAAGACGAAGTCGACGGGTGTAGGTGAGTGATCGAGATGAATTTCGAGATTTTCGGACATTTCTGACATTGAAACTGAGATTTTAGATGAGAAGCGGAAACTGTCGCTGTATAAACTCACCGAGAATGACGAGTTTGTGAACAGAAGTCTCAAGTTGAAGATTGATCCGTCGGCACTCAAAGTTCTAAGGGATTTCAATGATAAGTTCCCGCCCGTGGAAAAGCAGCAGCCAAGCATGCAACAAGTTATGAAGCCCAAAAACAGCAAACCGATGGTCTTGTCGCGGCCACCAACCGTCCCACCGCCGACACAAGCGGATGATTTTATTCTTATTAAGCGTCAAACTCTCCCGATCTTCTCATTCCGCGAGCAAATTTTGCAATCAATTCATGCGAACCGAATCGTGCTCATCCACGGCTCGACTGGATCCGGCAAGACGACTCAAATTCCGCAATACATCCTGGAGAATGCCAACGAGAAGAATCTGCCGTGTCGAATCCTTTGCACGCAGCCGAGAAGAATTTCCACGATCGCCAGCAGTGACCGCGTCTGCTATGAGCGTGCGGAAAGTGCCGGCGGAACAATCGGTTACCAGATCAGACTCGAGTCGAGCATTTCGCAAGACACAAACTGCATTTTCCTGACTCCCGGAGTGTTTCTGCGATATTTGATGAGTGGTAACCCGGAAGCGTTATTCAAGAATATCACTCACATCCTCGTTGATGAAGCTCATGAAAGGGCTAAAGAGAACGATTTCTTGCTGACGTCAATTAAAGAACATTTCAATGCAAATCCTCACCTAAAACTGATCATCATGTCCGCCACAATGGACACTGGAGTCTTCGCGAGTTATTTTGGCGCTTGCGATGAAATTTCGATCTCAACGAAGCAGTTCGAAGTCGAAGAAATTTACCTCGAAGACATTTTGAAGATGATAAAGTTCACCAACCCGGCCGTCGAAGAGTTGAACGAGAAGTTCAGAAGTGGAAAGCTGATCGAAGCCAGCAAGAGCGCGTACGTTAATGACTTCTTGGAGAGCGACGAAATGCTTTTGGATCAAGAAACTGAAGCATATCTCAATGAAATCCTCGAAGCGATGAGCACGAGTGGAAACCCGGACAACGAGTTCCAGCAGTTCGTGTATCTCGTTGAAGCTGAGAACGCTCCCATCGACTACAGACACGCTGCGACTAAAATGACAGCTTTGATGATCGCCATCGGCAGAGATTGTTTATCAACAGTCGAAGCCTTGCTGACACTCAAGGCTGATCTCAGCCTTAAAGTCCCTTGGAACGGCATGGAAATCACTTGCATGGACATTGCTAAAAAAATGCATGGACCTGACTCGCAAATGGTGCAGTTACTTGAACATTACGCGCAATCAGCCAAGGCGAAGGTGCTTTCGACCTCGGACTTATATAACAAAGCACTGCTGAACATTTACTCGAACACAATCAACCGGACCAGCGCGAATCAGTTCATCGTTGAAGAAGGAATCGACCATGACATGATTTACAAGCTAATTGAGCAGATTCACTGCAGTGCCGATCTAAGTGGCGCAATCTTGGTGTTCCTACCCGGTTTCGACGACATTATCACTCAATCAAACATGATAAAGGACAGACTGCGCAACGATTTCTCGCTGTTCTTGCTGCATTCAAGCATGAAGACCGAAGACCAGAAAAATGTCTTTAAACCGGTCAGAGACAGTGTTCGGAAGATTATTTTATCGACCAACATCGCTGAGTCTTCAATTACGATCGATGACGTGGTAAGTTGATGATAAAAACTTAGACGAAGCACTTTTAACTACGATTCTACCTTCCCATTAGGTCTACGTCATCGACAGTGGCCGTGAGAAGCAAAAATCTTATGATGCGATCTCGCACTCATCGTCACTCCGAGTTCAGTGGATCAGCAAAGCCTCGGCGAATCAACGCAAAGGCCGAGCAGGAAGATTGCGTGGCGGCTACGTTTACCGTGTGTACTCAAGTGAACGATTCAGTTCCATGCTTGAGACAGCGATTCCCGAACTTCTCCGCAACTCTTTGACTGAAATTTGCCTTCAGACGAAACTGATGGTCGCTGAAACGATGAAGATCGAACAATTCCTCATGAAGTGCATTGCGTCACCTTCGCCGGCTAGTGTAAGACAGAGTATCAAGCTGCTTCAATGCCTGGGCGCGCTCGATGGCGATGAAAGCCTGACTCTACTTGGTTCGCACTTGGCGCACATGCCAGTCGACGCTAAATACGCAAAAATGTTGATATACGGCATTGTTTTGCGTTGTCTCGATCCAGTGCTCAGCATCGTCAGTATTCTCTCAGTCGGCGACCAAATCTTCGTGCTACCAACAAGCCCAGCCGATCGTTTCAAGTGCCATCAGCTTAGAAAAACGCTCTCCGAGAACTCGATGAGCGATCATTTCGTGATGCTGAAGATTTTCAACATGTGGATGGACAAGCGGATGAACAACAGGAACGACCGGAAGTTTTGCGAGGAGAATTTTATCAGCAACACCGCGATGGAACACGTCAGGGGAATACGGTCGCAGATCAAATCGTATCTCCACTCGTCGGGGCTGCTGAAGGCTGTGACAAATCTGGATGAGAACTCCAAAAAGTGGCCGGTGGTGAAAGCGTGTCTGTGTGCCGGCTTGTACCCGAACGTGGTGCGAATCGATCGGCAGAAGAAGATGATGTTCAGTGACATTGACTCTAAGCTTGTCTTCCATTTGTCGAGCATAATGTGCAACAAGAACGACCGATCAAGCGACTTTCTGAAGTCGTTGCCGTCAGACTGGGCCGTGTTTGAAGAAAAGAACCGCGTCGGCAGGATTGCTATGATCCGATGCAATACGCTGATCAACAGCTTCAACTTGTCACTGTCGGCCGGTGCGACCTTGATTTGCGATGAAATTCTTGACACCGAAGACTGGCAGGAGAACGAGAATGTCGTAGTTAAGATCGACAACTTAGTGACGTTCCTGGCTCCAAAAGAGTGTGGGACACTGCTGATGGAGACCCGAGAGAAGCTCGACGATCTTGTCACCAGATTTTTGGACTTGCACAACTTCATAAACGAAGCAAAAGACGATGCCTTGATTAAGACCATCGTCGAAGTGCTTGGAATTCAAGAAAAGCTGTCAGGATTCGAAGATATTAATCTTGAAGTGAAGGTGGATGTGTCGGACAACCAGCAAAGCAACTGGAGACGTGGAAATTCGAGTCAGCAGCGTGACAGCGGCGATGGAAGATATTACGGAAATCGAGATGGAAACTTTAATGGTCAAAGAAACGGCGGCAACATCAACTCCAGATACCCGCAAAACGGTAATAACAGCTACGCTCAGCCGGGTCGCGATCAGAGACCAATGAGCTCATATGAAAGCAACATCGGGCAATGGCGAAACCAAGGCAACGCTCCCAACGACCAACCACAGCAAAACTGGCGTGGTCCTAAGCCAGGAAACTACTACGACGATCAGAAACCACAAAGGCAGCAAAGAAACGGTCCGGAGCCGACGTGGCGAGCGTCGAACTTTCAAGGCAGCTCTGAGAAGTCAGGAAACTTTTACGACAACGGAACGTCGAGAAAGCAGAGAATGAATCTGCCAGATCAAGGTTCAAAGCCTGGGAAGTACAAGGATTCAGCCAGGAACGATTCTTACGGCCAAAACCAGCCTTCAAACACGACTCCAAATTATTTCGCAATGAAAGTCGATTCTTATGATACGTTGAGCAGCTGGGCCGCCAGAATCTCCTTCGGCATCGAAGTTTTGAACTTGCCGACTTGGCTGTTGCAAAAGTTGAACAATTTGGTAAGAAACAAGTACGAGATCATCGATTCATTCAACTAAATCAAACTTTCTTCCACAGGTCGACAGGAAAATTTTCATTTTCTTCTATTCGTCTGCCAGAGAAGAGTTCCAAGGCTACGGCGAAGTCATCAAGCGAGCTAGTAAACCACTCCAATTCCACTTCAAGCATCTCAAGAGCGTTCCTTGGCAGCAAGTTAAGCAAAACGTCGGCAACCAACAGCTGAGAATCTTCCCGAACCAGGCGTCACAGGCCGAAGAATTGCCAAAGGACGTTGGAAGCTGCGTCGCTGGCATGTTTGCTTAATATTCTTGAAGTACCTGACAAACAGGAAAATAAAATAATTTTGCGGAGATAATTAGGTGTTTTCATACTTTAGCTAATCGAGAACGCTTCTTTTGGCTTCGGAAGTCTCTGGATCACCCTCGATAGCCTCCAGCGGAGGAATTTTCACTAGATTTTCTCATAAAATGCCCAACCAAAAGACATTCTTCTAAATCTACTAACTTCTTTTTATTCTCGCACTTATTTTCCACGCAATTTCCTGAATCCAGACTGCAGATTCACTTGAATGGCCAGGATCAGCAGCTCAAAGTTCTTGATGTACCAGCTCAAATTGAAGTAGACGTGGACTTTCCAGTTCTTGTCGAGGAACTCTTTGTAGAACTCGCTCATTTTGTCGGCTGGCACGGTCTCTTGCTCTGGTGTCTTGTGTTTCAGAATGAACTCGTCTTTCTCGGTCTTGAATCTGTAGTTGTGGTTCCGCCAGAACTTGTCGACCCACAAATAGACTTCTTGTCTTCTGAGCCGCAGCTCTAACTGCAGATTGGTTTCATCGTCTGGAATATGACGGAGAATAGGCCGGATGTTTGACTTCTTGTCCGGTGGTCCTAAAATTGAGAAATTCTCTTGAATTATGTAAAAATTATCTTCGAAGCGGCTTTACCAATGTAATCAGCGGTGATTTCGTCTTCATTTGGCCTTTCCTTGTAGCCGAGAACTTTTCCAGCCGGTCCCGTCGACACACACGCCTTGTTGAACCGAACAGCGTGATTAAACGAGTTTAATAGAAATTTAGATCGTAACATTTCGGTTTGTTTACGTTTTTATTTGCTGGCCGCAGATATTGTCAAGTCAAGTTTACAAACGAGTCAAGTTGCGCAAGTCAAGTCAAAGTGAAGTCAAGTTTGAAAATCAATAAAAGAAAACTCTGAGAACTTGGGAAGAAGTTTCACACCGAGGATCATTAAAAAGCAATCAGACATGGCATTGGTGAGTCCACTCCCCGAGCTCCGTCTTCCATACAAATTCATCGTGAATTACGCCCGCGGAAGACGATTGCGAAAATTTTACATGAAATTTCATCGATTTTAATAAAATTCTGTGCAATTTCAGCGAATGAAAGCTGGCAAGTGCCCAACCGATGAGCTTTCGCTGCTCAATCGTGCCGTGGTGAATCCAGCAGACTTCATGCACGAGGATAAATACGTGGACGTGTGCACGGGACCTGGTAAGTGACTCGGCCTAAAACTGGTGACGCAAAAGTGAAAACATCAACAAATTGTGCGTTTTGTAGGTCAGCATTTTATCTTCGCCATCGAGCGAAGTCAAGAGGTCCCATCGCGACTCATCGGTTTCTCGCTGCTGCAGCGAAAATGGGCGACTCTATCGATCAACCAGGTAAGTCGACTTCCACCCTCGATGACTCACTTTCTTACGATTTCGATTTTAGGACATTGACGTCAAGGCATTCCGCTTCGAGGGATCCGGAGCCGAGTCGGTAGTGTGCAATGTGACACTGGAGGTCGATTTTCTCCAGAAGAAAACGTAAGTTTTAGAACGAATCGATAATCCATGACCTGATTGACACTTGTTATCTGCGTTTCAGTGTCACTCAAGAGCCGTACGACTCCGACTTGATGGCCAAAGAGTTTCTGATGCAGTTCTCCGGCTTGGCTATCACCGTTGGCCAACCGCTTGTGTTCAGTTTCGCTGACAAGAAATTACTCGGTCTCAACATCAAGGCGATCGACGCCATCGACGGGAGCTCGCTGCGTGAGAACAAAAACCCTGAGCCGAAGAAAATCAACTTCGGCCGGCTCACTGGCAACGCAATGGTCCAATTCGAGAAGGCCGAGAACTCGTCGATCAACCTCGTTGGAAAAGCTAAAGGGTAAATTTTGCAAGTTTAATAAATTGAATTTAAATTAATGTCATTGAAAATTGCAGCAAAATCGTCCGGCAGTCGATCATTAACCCCGACTGGGACTTCGGCAAGATGGGAATCGGTGGTTTGGACAAGGAATTCAACGCAATCTTCCGTCGTGCGTTCGCATCGCGAGTTTTCCCACCAGAAATCATTGAACAGCTCGGATGCAAGCACGTCAAGGGCATTTTGTTATACGGACCACCTGGAACTGGTGAGTTTTCTTAAGTTTAATCTCTTGAAGCTTAAATTTTAACTCAATTGACTTCTTCAGGCAAAACCTTGATGGCTCGTCAGATCGGCAACATGTTGAACTCTCGTGAACCGAAGATTGTCAACGGCCCGCAGATCCTCGACAAGTACGTCGGTGAGTCTGAAGCGAACATCCGTCGACTCTTCGCCGAGGCAGAAGAAGAAGAGAAGCGTCTTGGACCCAACAGCGGTCTCCACATCATCATCTTCGACGAAATCGACGCTATTTGCAAGGCTCGAGGCTCTGTTGGTGGCAGTGCCGGCGTGCACGACACGGTTGTGAATCAGTTGTTGGCCAAGATCGACGGCGTGGAACAGTTAAACAACATCCTCGTCATCGGCATGACCAATCGTCGTGACATGATTGACGAGGCGCTTCTCCGACCCGGTCGATTGGAGGTGCAAATGGAAATCAGCTTGCCCAACGAAGAAGGTCGTGTGCAGATCTTGAACATTCATACGAAGCGAATGCGGGAGTTTAAAAAGATCGACGCCGATGTCAACTCCAAGGAACTCGCATCAATGACGAATAACTTCAGCGGTGCTGAGTTGGAAGGTTTGGTGCGTGCAGCTCAGTCTTCAGCCATGAACCGATTGATTAAGGCATCGTCGAAGGTGGAAGTCGACCCCGGTGCAATGGAGAAACTTCTCGTCAACCGCAACGATTTCCTCCACGCATTGGAGAACGACATCAAGCCGGCTTTTGGCGCCGCCGCCGAGATGCTCGACTTGTTGCTTGCCCGCGGCATCATCAACTGGGGATCACCCGTCACGTCGGTCTTGGAAGAAGGCGCTCTGTTCGCGCAACAAGTTCGCGCGTCGGAAACTTCTGGTTTGGTCTCGCTTCTCCTTGAAGGCCCGCCAAACTCCGGCAAAAGCGCTTTGGCCGCAAAGCTCGCCAAACTGTCGGACTTCCCGTTCATCAAGATCTGCTCGCCCGAAGACATGGTCGCGTTCAACGAGACTTCGAAGTGCATGCAAATCCGCAAAGTCTTCGACGACGCTTACCGTTCGAGTTTGAGCTGCGTTGTCGTCGACAATATCGAACGTCTTCTCGACTACGGCCCCATCGGACCTCGCTACTCCAACTTGACCTTGCAGACACTTCAAGTGCTTCTCAAGAAACAACCGCCGAAAGGTCGCAAGTTGTTGATTCTGTGCACTAGCTCAAGGCGCGAGGTTCTTCAAGACATGGAGATGCTTTCCGCGTTCACGGCGACCCTCCACGTTCCGAATCTCTCAACGTCCGAGCACATGATGACTGTGCTGGAAGAAAGCGACGTGTTCAACAAGGCAGAACTTAAGGAGATCCAGAAGAGGATCAAGGGTTACAAGTGAGTAGTCAAGTTTGTTGTGAAACCAGGCACTAAGTCGCGTTTATTTCACAGAGTTTTCATCGGCATCAAGAAACTCCTTGACTTGATCGACATGGCCAAATACTCAGAGCCACAAAGCCGCGTCATCAAGTTCTTGACGAAGTTGGAAGACGAAGGTGGCCTCGACAACGGATCGAGTGTGCGGAACTAACTTGATGAGTTTCTCCAACTTAAACCGTGTTTAATCAGCGAAATATTCTGAGTATTGAACAGTGATTATGCTTCTAAGACGCTGGCAGTCAATTTATAAGCTTAAGCTTGAGTAGGACGCATTAGCCGGCATGTGAACTGTTCGTTTATTATTAAATCTCGATAAATTAGAGATATTTAAGTTATAAAGTCACGTGTATTAAAGCAGAAATTGAATTATTTACCAATTTGAGTGGAAAAGAAGTTTGGAGAATCGAAGTTTACAGTGATTTCGTTAGTAGAGTAGTAAAGTTATGACATATCAAAGTCATTTTGTCTTAAAGTATTCTGCAACAAGATCCACCAGTGCAATCTGCAAGCGCAGACACTCAAATCTTCTAGCATTAAGCGATGGTTTTGACTCCAAGCATGGGCTTTGAGAAAGAAAAACAATTTTTTTTGTCTAGTTAAGACCCTGTCCGGCCCTTGTCATGTACTTTCTGCTCGAGTTTCCTTAATAAGTTATTTAATTTTGATGATGGCACGAGTTGGCTCATAGAAAAGTGCGGTCATGGCCATCTTAAGTTCCAAGCCGTGTCTCAACTTGACTCCAACTTTGATCACAAGTTATTGGACTTGAACTTCCTTTCGTCCAGCTGCACCAGTAAAATGACAAGAATAAAATTCTGGAGTGGAATATTCAAGTCCAAGGCTTGAACGATAAAATGGTCATGCACAATCACCACCTTAGTTTACCTCTTAAACTCTTATTTAACTTCCAGAATCGATTTTTCAAGATGGTTTTGTCCCTAACGCAAATTGTAACGCTAGTATTTAATCATAAATGTGTGTTAGTTAGCCTAATCAACGTGTCGCTGCCTCTTTGCAACGCAATTCGGCTTGGAAAGCAATATTTCACGGGCTGTCGTGGAATGTGACGGAAGTTTTCCAATTTCAAAATACTTTTCTCGCAGGAAGAGGCAGACCTTGAAAAGATTTACGTTCTTTGTTAGCATTCGAACCTCCTAAGCACCTAACCATTTTATGCAAAAAAAACATTCCTCGTCGTAAGTCGTTGATTTTGAAGATGATCTATTAAAGATGTCGTTAATGAAGAAAAGTAAATGAATCGAGTATAAATAAAATTAAAATATTCCGCTACTATAGGAAAGGTCAAATTGAAAGTGTTTAGAATTTGTTGCAGCTTAACAGATTGGAAAACAGTTTGGATTATGCTGCGTTGGTCTTTAATCACATGAAATTATTCACAATAAGTTGATTTTCAAAGGAAGTTCACTTTAGTTTGAAAGTTGTAGAATTGTATTCTGTTGACCCTAGCCTCGTCGCTGTTGGAACCTTTTTCTCATTTCCTGAAGACGTTTGCGGAGTCTTGTAGAATTGAAGATGACGGTGACGTTACCAAAACTATTTTCAAAGAAACTTTGAAATAAGCTTTTCACTGAATTACACATTTTTTTACCATTCACGTTCAGCAGCTGTAAAAAATTACAATCAAATACTTTTCATCCATCTTTTAAGTTCACAAAAGCTTACGATAGTCGTCGTTGATGTCAATGAATCGCGCTTCATCGTCGTCGTCGTCATCGAAGTTTCCAGGAATGTTTAGTGTAGCCACCACAATCAAAAGGAAAAGAAACGCGTTGAGAAATGTAATCCAATTCCGGGCCATTGTTGAGCTTCTGGACGCTTTGATGTTTATGACAAGCTTTAAATAACTTTAAAGGTTCACGCCCACGCACATTAAATTTCAAATCATAGTGATTTTAACTGTGGATGTTCCTAGTTTTTGTAGTTCAGTGATTTAATCAAAGTTTGTGATGTTCACAAGTTCAGCAAAACCATTTATGTAATCTTTGTTTCTGATGACGTCGTTTGGCACTACGAAGTTTATTCCCCTGTTCATCAAAAGTTTACAGAGTCGCTAGAGGTTTTGA